>JAWZYV010019591.1:0-24213 GCA_038373885.1 Cheiracanthium punctorium
ACGCAACTGGAAATTTGGGCCTGAAATTTGTTCAAAAGTTTCCAATGAATTAAAAACTTGATGTGAAATCAGACTCACACACGCTCCTGAATCAACAAGGGCCGAAAATTTGTTTTCCCCACACGTCACGGAAATGATGGGGAGGAATGTAGGTAGTAGACTACCTACCTCGGGAAAAGGATCCAGAAGGGGTTCTGCGGAGTACTGCGATCCTGGGCAAACTCCCCCCTTTATTAGTTTGGGGAATCCGATTTGGATTCCTCATTTTTACTTTTTCTATCTTTCGCTTCCTCCCTCATTCTTTTCCTGCAGAAGCGGCTAATGTGGCCTACAGCCGAACAATAATAACAGGTGACATCTCAGCGCGGCTGGCTAAAACGAGGCGGTTGTGGACGCGTTCTCTCCAAGTGCATCCTATCTAACTGTTGCTGCATTTCAGCTAATTGTTGTGTGACCAACTCTAACGAGCGAGTATATGTCTCTGTCACACTGCGAACCGCCTGCGCAACCTCATTTTCTACATTTGAAGCCTGGACCATATTAACATTAATTGTGAAACATCTAAAAGATTCTTCTACACGCTTTGCCACCTCTTTGGCGTCACTAAAAGTTGCTGGGTTTACCACCATCACCTGAGCTCTAATATTTGGGTGGAGACCAGCTCTAAATTGGGACAACAGCATATCCTCTTTAAAGGATGAAGGAAGCGGTTCAGACGCGGACTTTGCCTTAAGGTTGCTGTTAGCAACACCTTCTAAACGCGTCGCAAATTCCCTAACAGACTCACCTACCGCCTGGGTACAGGAGGTAAAATTTGAAATCGCTTGCGCGTAATCTTTAGCCTCTGAAAAATGATCCTGAAAGACCTGCCTGTACTCTTTGAGTGTATCGAAGGATTTGCCCTTAACAGAAGATAAGAAGGATTGTTTCACGGGGCCCTCCAAACGGAGTTGGGACATAGCAATAGACTGCTGATCTGTCCAGCCTGTGGCCTTAGCGACTGCTTCAAGGCTATCAAAGAAGTCATTCACATTCTTTCCCGTGAGGGATGGCAACATTGTTACTAAAAGTGGGCATGGTACTGGGGTAGTACCAGAGGCACCAGATGATTCTCCATTGGCTTGCATGATACACAATTATATTAAACAATGTTTTCCCCCAAAATGATATGTATAAAATGCTAAAATATTGTTTATGCAAGTTTCATCACACCAAAGCTGAGTTTTTAGTTCCGACAGGGGTCACGGCACCAAAACTTTGTCATGTTGCCGTAAAAAAAATTTTAGATATTCATAAAAAAAAAAAATTGAGAAATTTGCGTTGTGTTCTGAAGATAACGGCAAAGCACCAAACATAAATTAACCCGAACCCCAGGTTACGGTCGGAATTGCCTCAGCTGAAAGGAAAAAGGTGTGTGTGAAGCATGCATACACAAGAAAGACACAAGTTATTGCAAGAAAAAAATTTAACATTTTATTCAATTTGATATGCTATTGCTGCTTAAGACACTATTGGATGGCATGAGTTGCGTTTTCTGCACTCAGCGTTTCACAGACATTATAAATTATGTTAGGAAAAGTAACTGTAAACCTTACCTTAAAGGTTCCATGACATGTGGCTGTGTTTTCTTTATTATATCTGAATGCTGTATAACTTAACTTTAATTATTTCGCCTTAAAATCTAAAGGCACAGATAGCTCTTATTTTTTATTAATTAAAGTTCTTACTTAACTCTATTCTAATATCAACGCTTCAAACAAGCACCTAATTGCTGCAAAACGTTTTGCATAATGTGTTTCTGTTTTTGGCCGCTAGAGGCGCTGTACTCCCGGCGACTTGCCGCGGAGCTTTTTTCTCCTTTTTCTTTTCACGTCACAGGTCCGCAGTCCTTGGTGACGTCGTTGCCTGGCCAACAGTATAAAAGTTCGCCGTTCGCCGCGATAGACTGAGAGAGAGGAGGCGAAAAGGGTGATGCGACAGATGCGTGTAGAAGGACGCTCGAAGTCAGCCATGTGAGATGCTCTGAGCTGAGTCAAACGATTAACCTGGCGAGCCTTCCCGCCGCAGCTTCCAATAAAGCCTTTTTGATTATGCCACTACAAGCTTATCTCAAGGTGATGCTGTTCGATTTGTTGTCCAGAATGTCCGATGCCACATAGATGCTGTACCACATCAAATGCCTGTTTTTTTGTTTCCATTTGTTCATCCCCATCTGTATACAAGCCTTCATGCTTCATTACTAAAATAAAAGAACTATCAAGGTAAACGCTTTTGTCATCTTTTACCTGGCAAGCCCTCAATTCATTTTTCTTACTAGCTTTCACTGCTCAAAGTTTTGAAGTATAAAACTCTGCTAAACACAGACAAATTATTGGCACACTCATGATTCACCACCTTATGGCACTTCAGAAATATAAATTAACACACTTTACAGCTTTTGAGATTTTCACAGGGCACTAGGCCAAAGATTTACATATAATATTAAAGATTATCCGTCATGCATGTCAAGTTTAATTGCGTCCTGAGAGGCCTCCCAAGAAAGGGGTAACACTTCAAAAACAATAAGCACACATTAATAACTATGTAGAAAAGCACATTTCAATCTTTGGATGAGTTGCACATGGTTCTTGCAAAAAAAAAAATTTTTGATTTAATAGAATAGGAAAAAAAGAGGAAACAAAACTTTAACAATTAAAACATGGATTTAAGAATATTGTGGAGAAATTACAGGTTAATTATTGAAGGGGACTGGTACTAAGAGAAAAACAACGTTAAGGGGGATGTGGGGCTTGACGCCCACGCCCAAAATATTGCAACAGGATGAGCAGAATGGAAGAGTGTCCAAGTGGATGGCCGCAAGACACCGGGGGGTCCTAGATAAACTTTCATAGCCGAGGGAGACGGTCTTAATGATGTAAAATGACGTGGAAAGATCTTACGGCTTCATTCTGGGAGTGGTATGACAAAGGGACCGCTCTTTTAAACACGGGACTGCGATGTAGACCTCGGCGATTACGTGCAGATAGCACCCGCGACGTCACTTGCAAAAAAAAAAGGAAAATCATCACCTGAGTCATTCCGATGATAGGGACTCCCCTTTCAGGCCGCGGTTCACTCCGCTGGACGCCGGTGCATCACTCAGCAAATCATGATGGAAGATGCCACCGCCTCTTTCATTATCTGCTCTGTTCCCTGCTATGGAGACATGTTGAATGGGCCTGAGACTAACCCGACGCTAGTCTCCTTGCTTCAGGCCTCGACGAGGAAAAATTTCGATCACCCACACTCCTGCTCACTCCAATCTCAACTGACGCTCTCTTTTCCTTCCAGCCAGCGCTTTCCTTCCTCCCCCCCCCCTCACGCGCTGCCTCCTCAACCAATGGCAGATCGCCAACGCCAACTTCCTTCTCGAAATCTCTGGAGAGAAACGCGCGGGAAAAAGGAGTCCGTGTGCAAAGCACCGATCTTCACTGAAAATGGCGGACGATTTTAAGATGGCGAGAAAACAGATGAAGCGTCACGCGAGATGAAAAAAAAATGGCGATTTACCGAAACACCACCTAGGCCGTAAAAATGGTCAAATCGCACGGGGAAAAGCTCAAAATTAAGAATTATTCCTAACTAGGACCAAACTCTAATCCGAAATGTTAGTAAAAGAATAAAAATAAAAGGAAAACATTTAAATTTAAGTAAATATCTTAGGATTTAGCTTCAAAAGTAGGAAGGAAAAAAAAACAACATGGGGTCACTACATTGGTATCACAGAAAACCAGACTTAAGGCAAAAACATAATAAATAAAGTGAATTAAGCAAATATTTAAAAGAAAAATATTTAAGGAGGCATTAAAGATATATCATTATTAACTTTAAAAAAAAAGGTAAAATACTCATTAAAAGATAGCAAAATTATTGTAAGTTATTGAAAAGGAAATACTTGTTGCAAAACTTATTATTAAAAAAAAAACAAAATCACTTAAAATAAAAATGGGTTGATACCACACATCACTTTATTGAAAAATATTAAAGCATAAAAGAAAAAATATATATACATATTTAAGAAAAAAAAACATTTTAAAAGTAATATGAATGAATGAAACATTACTATTACGGACTTGTACCTATTCTAATTTAAAAAAAAAAACAACATTCTGGACTAAACACAACATTTTAGTTACTTTATAAATAAATATATGATTGTGCTTTTTATTAAACTGCTAGAACAGGAAAACAAGTTTTCCAGCTTTATGAATTCCTAAACGGTTATGAAATTTGGAATGAACCAAACCAAATGTTGAAAAGATTCTCTCAACGGAAGCTGAAGAAGCTTGAGCAGTAAATAGTTGCTCTATCATTTCTAAAATATTTTCACCAAAAGTGTCACTTCCAGTAATTTGTGATTTTCACCAATCTATAGGATTTACTTTATGAACAACATCGGCATCAAAAAGAAACTTATGAAAAGGTTCTGATTTAGCCATAAACTTCCTTAACGTAGGCATCACAGATTCTGAATACCTCTGTTTTGCAAAGAACAAACATTCTGTTTTTTCAGCAGTGCTTAAATTAATTCCAGCATACTGCGGATCTAGCAGATATGCTAAAAAATGTGGTGGTCCTAATGCTTGATTGTAGCGATTTAAAAAAATTCTTCATACATGTTTTATCCAGATTTTCTTCAGTCAATTTTTTTCCCCAATTCTTTCCAAATATCAACAGCTGTTGATATGGTGCAATCACTTTGCTATATTTTGTCAACAGCTGATGAAACTGGTTTCAAATGCTTTAAAAGATCCTCAGCATTCCTTTTATTTCCAAAATTAGTCACTTTATTATAAAAATCTTAGTACGGTTTTCTTCGCAAATTGAAACCAAGGATAATATGCAAATTGAAACCAAGGGTATGATTAATTTACATCCACCAGCTTCTTTATATTTTGCATTTGCAAAATGATTGTTTCGAAAATATTTAACAATGAATAATATTTGTTCTTTAATATTCGGAATATTTAAGTCTTCTGCAAGCAAATGTAACATGTGAGCAGAGCATCCATATGTAATTAAATTTAAATCTGGATCATTTTCTAGCTTAGCACACATACCTTTTACATTAGAAGCATTGCTGTTACAAGATTTTTCACAGTGCACTGAAATTCATTTTCACATTTTACCAGACTACTTTTCACAACTTCTACAAGATATTCAATTGTGTGTGGACTACCAGATGTGTCAGTTGTCTCAACTAGATAATTCTCACCTTTTCTTGTGGATACTACAGCACATAATGTTGATTCATTATGAACATTTGACCATCCATCTATACTAAAGTTAACAATTTGTCCATTTAGGTGTTTGGAACAGTTTGCTTTCTCTTGATCATATATATTATCAAGTAATGCTCCACCTATTTCTACTTCATTTGGAGCAGTATACACTGGCCTTAAAGGAGAAATCATATTTTTAAATTGGGGATGATTAACCTGGTGCAAAGCAGAATTGGTGGCATAAATATATCTTGCCACTTCCTCATCTAATATTTGCTTTTGAGTTTTAGTGGTCTTTATGACATAATAATTCATGCTGTTCTTAAGAACACCAACATCATTTTCTATCTCACTGATTTTTCTTTTCATAGGTTTGGCTGCTGCACATTTTGTACAAGTTAAATTGTTCTCAATTGTTTCTTGAGGTTGATCACTATTAATATCATTTCTGTCAGAGGAGAAACATTTATCTACATGTGCTTTCATTCTTGCTACTAATCCCATCATAACTTTTCCACAGTTCTTGCATTTGGCTTTAACACCTTTTCCAGAAACTGTCTGCTCTTCATTAAAGTACATCCAATTTCTTCCTTCCTGCCATTATCCTTTTACTTTAACAATAGCTCTCTGAATGCAGAATCCTAAACAAGCATGTTCTAAAATCTGAAATAATTCTAGTGTTGCCAATTTTCCTGATCAAATTTCTTTTGTTCTCACGATGCGGAAAATTTCTTGCTTTAAAATGTAACTAACGGAAATACCTAAAAATCAATTTTAGGGTTTTTTTTAATTCGTACCCGAACAGGGAAGCGGGGGCCAGAACGTTCTTCAACATTTTTTTCACATTTATCGTCATATCTTAGTGTGAAAAAGAGATAACCGTAAAACTCTGGCTTTAAAATGTAACAAATAGAAATAACCTAAAAGTCATTTTCAGGGTTTTTTAGAATTTGCACCCAAACAGGGGTAAGGGCAAAAACATCCTTTTTCACATTTCCCTTTATATCTCAGAGGAAAAAAGAAATAGTTACATTTTAAAGCAATAAATTTACGGCTACCAGAAATACCCAAAATTCATGTTCAGGGTTTTTTAGAATTCGGACCCAAACGGGGGATGAGAGGCCAAATCGTTCTTTTCACATTTCCTTTCATATCTACATAGAAAAAAAGAGGTAGCCATAAAATTCTTGCTTTAAAACGTTGGGTTGGTTGGTTGGTTGGTTGTTGTTTAATGGCACAAGGTCCAGAAAGGACATACTGCGCCAGACAATGTGTATTTAGTATAAAATGACGCTTTTGCGTAAAAGTTGTTGTATAAAACAAGTGAAGCTAAAATCCGTAAGGTCTAAAACTGGTAAAATCAGACTGTAGAAAGGTAAAAAGTAGATAAAAATAAGCCAAGGACGTCTGGATGGGGGCTCCCATCCAGATACCAGTCAGAGAAAGGTGTATACTTCACACTGAGTAAAGCAGATTGATACGTCGAAGAAATGAAAATAAATTACAGTGAGGGGTTTCACCCAATATATCGTCAAGTTTGGGATGAGAACAGTTAAAAAATATTTGATAAAAATTATTAAAAGCTGTACAAGAGGTTAAAATGTGACGAATGGTTAGGTGAGATTGACAATGTGAACATTCTGGGGCAAGTTCACCCAGGAGTAGGTGTTTATGGGTGATTCTCGTGTGACCAATGCGGAGACGAGTCAAAATGACATCATGATTTCGATATGAAAGGGATGACCAATGAGTGAGGAAAGGTCGGATAGAATGCAGTTTGTTTTCAGTTTCACTATCCCATTTATTGGTCCAACTACTTTTTACTATGCTAGAGGTGCCGGACTTTATGTCATTGTATGCGAGATAGCCAGTGTATGGGATTGTAGCTTGCCTGGCTAAGCTATCCGCCTTCTCGTTGCCCAGTATCCCAATATGACTGGGTACCCAACAGTAGAGAATATTGTATCCACGATTTGTCAGTTGTTCATGCAGGCGTAGCACTTTGGTGATATAGCTATGAGTGAGGAAGCCCGATTTTAGATTGTTTAGTACACTGAGGGAGTCAGAGTAGATGATAAATCTGTTTGTCTTCATTCTAGAGATGTATAAAAGGCTTTCATGGATGGCCAGTAATTCAGCGGTAAATATGGAGCAGAACGGAGGAAGAGTATAGCTGCAGGTGTGGTTATTTTCGACGAAGGCAAAGCCAACATAATTATCAGATTTCGAACCATCAGTGTATATTTCTGTATATTTTTTATATCTGTTTTTGTGGTCTGAGAACAACTGTTGATATATTTTTGGGTCGGTATCCTGTTTAGTAAAGCCATTAAATGGTTGCAGGTACGAGGTCTGCAGTGTAGTCCATGGTGGCGTTTCATGAGGAGAATTAGGGGAGACTTTAACATTCTCCAGTTGGGTACCAACTAGACTCCTACGGATCCTTAAACCAAAGGGAGGAGTGCATGAGGGGCGATTTCCATATTGGCCGTCCAAATGAATGTCCAAAAATGCGTCCCCCAAAGGGTGGGAGGGATGAGACAGGATGCGAAAATAATTGTTTAATGATAATTTGTGACGGATGTGGATGAGAGATGGCTCATGACAAGTGATATAGAGACTTTGTATGGGTGATGTTCTAAAAGCTCCAGAACAGAGGCGTAGTGCAGTATGATGCACTGTGTCAAGTTTTTTTAGGGCTGACCTACATGCAGATCCATACACTCCACAGGCGTAATCTATTTTGGATCGAATTGCTGCACGGTAGATCCGCAACAGGGCGTCACGCTCTGCTCCCCAAGAAGTGTTAGTTAATACCTTCAGGATATTTAGGTCCTTTTCACATTTGTTGCGGATATAGGAGATATGGTTAGCAAAGGTCAATTTTCTATCAAAATATACCCCTAAAAATTTAGCGGAGTCACGTATTTCTATTTTTGAGCTGCCCACATAGAGATCAGGATCAGGATGGATCCCTCGTAAACGACAGAAGTGCGTACTGACAGTCTTTTCCGCAGAAATGTTAAATCCATTTGTGGTACACCAATTCAGGATGCGATTGATTGTGTTCTGGAGCTGACGCTCAATGTAACGCATGTCCTTTCCCTGACAAGAAATTTGAAGGTCATCGACATATAGGCTTCCGTGAACAGACGGAGGTAGTTGATTGAGAATGTTATTGATTTTTATTGAAAAGAGGGTAACACTTAAGACAGAGCCCTGAGGGACGCCCTCTTCTTGGACAAAGCTATTGGATTGAATGTTGTTTATTTGTATTGTGAATTTTCGAAGCAAGAGAAAGTTCTGGATAAATATTGGAAGGTTGCCACGGAAGCCTAGATTATGGAGGTCCCGGAGAATACCATATCTCCAGGTCTTGTCGTATGCCTTTTCTATGTCAAAAAAAATTGATATTAAGTGGTTCCGTCGTAGGAAAGCGTTATGAATTTGGGTTTCTAAATATATTATGTTGTCAGATGTTGATCTGCCCTTGCGGAAGCCACTTTGGTAGGGGTGTATATGGCCCTCTGTTTCTAAAACGTAAACTAAGCGTGCATTGATCATTTTCTCCAGCAGTTTGCAAAGGCAACTAGTAAGGGCTATGGGTCTGTAGTTATTAGGATTGGAAGTGTCTTTTCCGGGTTTTGGAAAGGGTATGACTATGGCGTTTCTCCAGGAGGAGGGAAAGGTATGTTCGTTCCAGATTCTATTAAAAAGCTGAAGTAGATTTGCAAGGGAATCATGAGAAAGGTGTTTTAGCATTTCATATGTGATACCATCGGGACCAGGAGAAGTATTCGGTAACTGTCTGAGTTGATTGGTGAGTTCATGGATTGTAAAGATAGTATTGTAGGAGAGCTGCGAGGAGGTTTTAAAATTTAGTTTTTGCCGTTCAGATTGCAGTTTTTGGGTATAAAAGGTGTTTGAGTAAGAGGTACTGCAAGAGGATAGAGCCAAAGTTTCGCCGATGGTATTTGCAATGTCTGTGGTATCAGAGATAATTTTGTTATTGATGGAAAGGCAGGGTATGGTATGGTTGTTGTATATTCCCATAGCTCTTTTTGTTTTGGTCCATAGCTCCTTACTAGAAATTGATGTTGTAATGCTGGAGACATATTGCATCCATGATTCCTTTTGAGATTGCCGCCTCACCTTGCGGGCAGCTGCTTTTGCTTTTTTAAAAGCAATAAGATTTTCTGATGTGGGATATCGGCGGAATTTACCCCAGGCTTTCTGCTGCTGCTTTTTTGCTAGGGTGCATGCCTCGTTCCACCACGGTTTTTTATTTCTGCGACAGCTTGTGCCCGATTTCGGAATACTATGGTCTGCTGCCTTAATGATGGTGGTAGTTATTGTTTCAACGACCTCATCAATAGTGTCTTCTATGATATTTGGGGATAGTGTTGACAGTGAAGTGAAAGTCTGCCAATCTGCTTTGTCATGAATGTATCTAGGTATTTTTGAAGTTTGGTTTGGATTCTGATACAAAGGTGAGAGAATGATCGGAAAATGGTCGCTGTTATGTAAATCACTTGATACAGAGAAGTCATACAGCGGGAGGATTGGAGGAGAGCAGATGGCGAGGTCTATTGCATGGAAAGTTTTAGTTGGGTAGTGAAAATAAGTACTGTCGCCATTATTCATGCAGCAAAGGGAGAAGTCAGTGAGAAGTTGTTCGATTTGAAGGCCTCTATTGTTGGTGTCCTTGCTTCCCCACAAAGGACTATGAGCGTTCATGTCACCAAGGAGGATGAAAGGAGGAGGAAGTTGCTGAATGAGACTATTGAGGGATGTTTGGCTTATGGCTTCACTAGGAGGGAGGTATATACTGCAGACAGTTGTGAGTTGTTTTAATTGGATACGAGTGGCAACTGCTTGGAGATTTGTGTTAAGATTGACCATAGTGTGAGGATAACTATTGTTAATTAATAGGGCAACTCCACCTGTGGCCCTATCATTGAGCTCATAGTCCTTGCGAAAGATGGTGTAATTATGGATTTTAGTATGTCTATTGGTTTTGAGAAATGTTTCCTGAAGGGCAAAGCAAGCGGGGTTATGATCATAAATCAGCGATTTGAGGTCATCGTTTTTATTAAGGAAACCGTGGCAGTTCCAAGACAGCAGCAGAGCCATTATCATGTTGTTTTTGGGATGATGCTCATCTTGCTCCGAACCCCCGTAGGCTTGAGAGGCGTGCTAGGGATGTCGTCATCATCCATGGGAAGATCTGACATTTCAGAGTCAGAGGGGTCCAAATGTAGGATAGTATCGTCTATAGGGCGTTGTGGAGGAACGTGTTTGATTTTGGGTTTATTGTACTTTGATCTGTAGACCGAAGACTTTTTTATTTGTGGTCGGGTTGAGGTAACATTTTGAGAGTTTTTCTTTGATGCAGGTTTTTGTGGAGCCGTGGAGGATTTATTTTGATTAGAGATGCATTGTTTAGGTATTTGGGCTGTTGCAGAAGGAAAGGAGACAGGTACGGATTTTGGAAATTCAGTTTGAGTTGCTATTGTTTTAGTTGATTTTGTTGCAGCTGCATAAGATAAAACGTTGGGAACACAAATTCCTAAAAATGTTTTTCAAGGTTCTTTAGAATTCACCATTAAAAGAGGGTGGCAGCCCAAAACGCTGTCTTCACATAGCTATTCATTTCTCAATGGAAAAAAAAAAAAAGACAGCTGTGAAATCCTTGCTTTTAAGTATAATGATCTCAAGTAGCTAACAGGGGGTAGTTAACAAAAGCCGAGTTTTAGAAATCTCTTTTATCTAGAAAACCAAAACCCTATTGATGATAGTCTTGCTTTTTAATGTAATGTAGTCAGGTCTATATTGTTTACGCGCACCTATGGCAGAGGCAAAATGGAGGTTTATTGTTTTATTTCATAAAAAAATATAAATCAACTGTAAAAAAAGAAGGTTTGAATTAAAACGGCATCATAGTTGTTTTTCTTCGAATTGAGAGATCATCTGCTAGCCTGCTAAAAGAAATAATAATAATCACAGCTCTTCGGTCATATGGTCTGTTCTACTGAAGCAGATTTTTTTTTGCAGCTGGCTTTGTTTTATTACTTTTTATAGTGGTTTGAGATTAATGTGAGTTTTGAAATTGGAATAAAATTATGAGTTTATGGACATATAAAATGAAATGCGAATATTTTTCGTTCTACATCAAGCGCGAGTTATCCTATACGAACTTCTATTCCGTCTTGTTAAATAAACATTAGTGAGTTTTATGAATTTAATGTATTTCTAATTTTACGAGGTCAACATCGTAACCGAACATTATCATCCAATTTCCTTTTTATTAATTTGTATTTTTCTTTATAAACAAATGAAAATCTGCCAATATTGGAAACTTCCAATTTTTATTCAATAAAACAGCAAAGTACTTTAATACACTAAAGCTAATATTATAGAATACTGTTCAAGCAACAAGCTTACATGAACTTGTGTTTATATATATGAACTATTTTTGGTATTATTATTTTGATAGCATGAATTTGAATTGTGAATTTTAAACTTACTAAAATGGAAGAACACTTATACATAAATGGAAACTATGTCCTTCACATTATTTTCCCAATCAAAGCAGATGGTGCATGCCTCTTTCGTTCTCTCTCTTTTGTGATGCATGGGACTCTTTTGTAATGCACGGGACTGATTTGATGTCAAAGGAAGTTTGTGAATTAATTGTAAATCATATAGTACAGAATTGGGAGAGATTCGCTATCATGATTCATGACAGAATGGAGATAATTATTCAAGCTGTGCTGAATATTTTTCTGAAATGTCTATTCTAACTACATATGGTAGTTCTTGCGAATTGATAGCAGTTGGTGAACTGTTCAACTTTGTTTTCGAGGTTTACACAAATGGCCATCTTTGTCACAAGTTCGGTTCTGATGGTAACCAAATTAGAAGACTGCGTTTTACTTCCTCAGGTAGCCTCTCAAATGGTCATTTCGATGCTTACATCTTACCACAAGAAGTAGAAGCCATTCCATCTGTCACTCATTTGTCTAATCCTATTAAATCTAAAAAAAGCTGTCTATCCAGATGCACCCATGCTTAACGAAAGCAGCAACTTAAAGATGCATATAGGTACGAAATGTACGTTTAATGAACTTAATGTGTGAACTAAGTGAATGCCTTAACATGCCAAAGATAAACTCTTAAGCAACAACTGACTCTATGTACGACTGCCCGCCATTTGAACTGCCTATGAACTGAAAACTTTTTTGAACTACAGACTTTTTTCATCTATCATTCTAGTCATATCATTATTAACTTATCCCCTCAGGGGGAATGTTAGAAAAAAAAACGCTATTTCTTTACTTACCTTTTATTTCCATGACATTTTATCTCTAAATTTGGTAAAGTGAAAAAACGAAACTTTTGTAAGCTCCTTTAAAAGTTTTCTAAGTGAAAACGTAAGTTCGTTAGCATTTGAAAATGGCGGTGTAAACATCGTCATGTCTTTAACGCCGTAATAAAAAGTTTACATTTCTCGCCGATAGATGGCGCTGTTCCTAATTTGCATAAAATAAGAACTCTTTTTTTCCCTATGCAAATATCCATCGTAGTCCCGCACTAACTGGCAGGTATAAAAAGGGCATCACAAGTTAACCTTTCGGTCAGACAGTGAGAGTTCTCGGTCTGCTATGTTGTGTGTGTAATCAACCGACGTGACTCAAGTAGAGCCGGATCAGGGATCCGTGCTGCGGTACCCAGATGATTCAATATGATGTGATGTGTTTTGTGAATCAGAATAAGATCGCCGCTGGCGACTTATCTTCGAGAAAGCTTATTTTTATTTGTGCCACTAATCGGATGTTGCTTAAGTATTGTGTCTTCACCATGTGCACTATGTAAACCTACCATAATCATCTTGTTTCAATAAACTACAGAAAAAAGGTACCTAATTTGTCTTTCTTATTTAAACGCATATTCAAAACCAAAGATTTCTACTGTGCAACTCAACTTAAATGAGTTTCAACTCTGCCTAGAATCTACAAAAACTTATTTTACAGATAAAATCCAGTGACTATTCAATTTCAGCCAAAGACTTTCAATTTGTTTGTTGAATAGCTTAATTTATAATACAATATAATCAGTTAGTAATCCCTTTTCAGGGAAGACCTACTTTAGGTCTTTACGGGTGTCGCAATCCCGGGGCCCCAGCGATCTTTCGCTTTTCTTTGTTCTACCCTCCTCTCCTCTTAGCTGTATCCTTCCTTTTCCCCCTCAGTGTAGTTTCCTCTGTGGAGGTGAGGGCCCCCCTTTAGAAGCTGCGGTCACCCTCTGCCGTTAGCTTCTATTGGCAGAAAACTACCCACGTGTTGGCCGTGCGTGGAGACCCGTGTCCCCGGAAATGGGGATCCTGGTAATTGAGGGGTCTTTTCTCCAACACATTGCTTTGGCCTCGGTAAACGGGAGGTACAGTGTTCCCCTGTGTATCAATCGGCTGGTGGTACTGATTCCGATCAACTGCTAGGGATCAAGCAATCGGACATCTACTGGGCACGTCGTTAAGGGTGGATGCTGCCTAAGGGATGTATTGTGAGCGTATAGACCCGACTAGCACTGGTGTACAAGTGCACATCCCCTTGTTGAGCTCCGTGGTGGGTGGTGCAGTCGGGTCCGAATCTCAATTTTCCCCAACATGGATATGAAAAATTCTTCATCAATCGTCAACGTTCCGCTGTCAACCGCTAATGAACACACCGATACACAATTTGCACACATGAATGCCCGATTCTTCCTTATCCACTCTGCTGAAGGTAAACTTAATGAAACATTGCCATTTTTAATTCACAAATGTATAGCTGACAATGTAGGAGAAGTCAAAAAAGTTAAAAAATTAAGATCTGGAGACCTATTAGTAGAAGTATCCAATAATAGCGGCAAAATAATGAAAAAAAAAAACCTTGGCCTAAAAACAGTTACAGTGACACCTCATACCTCCCTAAACATCTCCCGAGGAGTCGTATCAGAACCCGACCTTTTGCACTGCTCTGAAGCTGAAATACTTGAAAACCTAAAAGATGAAAAAGTATGCGCTGTGCGTTGATGGTTGGTTGGTTAGTTGGTGCTTAATGGCACAAGGTCCAGAAAGGACATACTGTGCCAGACTATGTGTATAAGTGTAAAAAGAGTGTTTACAGGAATAAACGTGTTGCTTAAAACAAGTAAAATTAAAAACCATGAGGTCTAAAAACGATAAAAGCATGCTGTATAAAGGTTAAAAAGTACCTTAAAATAATGTAAGGACATCTGGATGGGGGCCCCCATCCAGAAACCAGTCTGACAAATGTCCTCGCTTCACAATCAGTAAAAAAGATTGCTACGGCGAAGAAAGGCGAACAAATTACGGTGCGGGGTTTCACCCAAAATATCGTCAAGTTTGGGATGAGAACAGTTAAAAAGTGTTTGGTAAAAAGTAATAAAAGCAGTACATGAGGTTAAAACATGACGAATGGTGAGGTTGGTATGACAATGGGGGCACTCCGGGGAAGGTTCTCCCAGGAGTAAGTGCTTATGAGTGAGCCTCGTATGGCCAATGCGGAGACGTGTCAAGATGACATCCAGTCTCCGATAGGGATGGGAAGACCAATGCTTGAGAGCTGGGCGTATAGAATGAAGTTTGTTCCCAGTTTCCCTGTCCCATTTATCAATCCAGGTACCTTCTATGATGTAAGAGATGCTAGACTTAATGTCGTTGTAGGAAAGGTTGCCGCAGTACGGGAGGGTCGCAAGCTTTGCAAGGGTGTCCGCTTTCTCGTTACCAGCAATTCCAATATGACTGGGTACGAAGCACAGGAGAATACTGTACCCACGGTTTTTAAGCTGTTCATACATACGTAATAGTTTAATAATATAGCTATGGGCAAGGGATCCAGATTTCAGATTTTCCAGGACACTGAGAGAGTCAAAATAGATTATAAATTTTTTGTGTTTTTTCTAGAGATGTACAGAAGGCTTTCATAAATGGCTAGTAATTCGGCTGTGAAGGTGTATCTACACTTTGATTGGGGACACTACACTTTGATTGGAGGATTCCCGGAGGTATTTGGTGAGTTCATTGATGGTAAAATCACTATTGTATGGAAAGTTTGAGGTGGTTTTAAATTTAAGTTTTTTTCGTTCAGATTGTTGTTTGTATGAGAAAAAAGGGTTTGAGAAAGAAGTACTGCATGATATAGAAGCAAGAGTTTGACCGATGTTATTAGCTATTTCTTTTGTATCAGATATTATGTTGTTATTGATGGACAGGCAGGATATTGAGGGGTTATTATAGATCCCCATGGCCCTTTTGGTTTTCAACCATAGCTCCTTACTAGTAGTGGTAGATGTTATGCTAGAGACGTATTTCACCCAGGATTGTTTTTGACATTGCCGAATTATTTTCCTGGCATAAGCTTTAGCTTTTTTAAAAAGTATGAGGTTGTCGGTGGTAGGGTACCGCCGAAAAACAGTCCAGGCTTTCTGCTGCTGTTTTTTTGCTAGTGTACAGGTTTCATTCCACCACGGTTTTTTATTGCGCCGAGGTGTCGTGCCGATTTTGGAATATTGGCATCAGCTGCTGTAATAATGACTGAAGTGACTTTATCCACGACCTCTTCAATAGTGCCTTCAAGGATGTTTGAGGTGATTTTGGACAATGCAGTAAAGTTAGCCCAATCTGCCTTATCATAAATATACCTAGGTGTGGTAAGGGTGCCTTTCGGATTGTAGTAAAGTGGTGAGAGAAAAATTGGAAAGTGATCGCTGTTATGTAAGTCACTGGAGACTGAAAAGTTATATAGTGGTAGGATAGATGGAGAACAAATAGCAAGATCTATGGCATGAAAGGATTTTGTTGGGTAGTGGAAGTAGGTGTTGTCGCCGTTATTCATTACGCAAAGGGAAAAGTTGGTCAACAGTTGTTCAATTAGTAGGCCTCTATTGTTTGTATCTGTGCTGCCCCATAAGGGACTATGACCGTTCATATCCCCCAGGAGGATAAAAGGAGGAGGAAGTTGTTGGATAAGGCTATTGAGAGATGTTTGGCTGATGGTTTCAGTAGGAGGGAGATAAGTGCAGCAGATGGTAGTTAGCTGTTTTAATTTGACACGAGCGGCGACTGCTTGTAGGTTGGTATGCAGATTGACTATTATGTGTGGATAGTTATTGTTGATTAACAGGGCCACACCACCAGAGGCCCTATCTCCGAGTTCGTAGTCTTTGCGAAGTATTGTATAATTGTGGATAGTGGGATATTTATCGGCTTTGAGATAAGTTTCTTGTAGTGCGAAGCAGGCAGGATTGTGGTCGTAGATGAGTGTTTTAAGGTCGTCACTTTTATTCTGAAAACCGTGGCAGTTCCAAGAAAGCAGCAGAGCCATGATCAAGTGATGTTAGGGATGATTGAGAGCTTGCTTTAAGTCCCCTTAGGTGTAAGTGGGGTGCTAGGGATGTCATCATCATCCATGATATTGTCGGAAATGTCAGAGTCGGTAGGATCTAAATGCAGTATTGAGTCTTCAATGGGCTTTTGTGGAAGGATCTTTTTAAGTCTGGACTTACTATATTTTGCCTTATAGGCTGCAGTTTTTTTTATTAGAGGTCTATTTTGAGTGGAGTTGTTGCTTTCAGATTTCTTCTTTGATGTGCTTTTTTGTACAGCTATGGTAGAATTATTTTGGGTAGAGGTTGAGTGTTTAGTTTTAGTAGTGGAAGTAGGTATAGAGACGGGCACAGATTTTGGTGGCTCGGTTTGTATGGCAATTGATTTAACAGATTTGACTACTGCAGCATAAGACTGACCAGGTTTGGGTGTACGGGAGTTCATTACTTTACGGGCTTCTGGATATGACAGTCCTTGTGTGGCACGCAAGGACTGGATTTCTTTTTCGTACGACCATTTCGGGCATGAGCGGGAATAGGAAGGATGATCCTGTTTGCAGTTCACGCATTTAGGCGGATTAGAGCAAGTGTCACTGTCGTGGCCAGAGATACCACAACGGGCACAGGTTGGGGAACCATGACAGGAAGGTTTGGTATGGCCGAACTTTTGACATTGAAAGCATCGAGTAGGATTAGGTATATATGGTCTAACAGCACATGAGAGGTATCCTGCTTTGATATGGGAAGGAAGTTTAGGTGATTGAAAAGTCAAAATTATACGCTTTGCGTTTAGTGTTTGGTTATTGCGTCGGATAGAGATTCTGCGAACTGCACAAACATTTTGAGATTTAAAATTTTCGAGGATTTCGGCCTCAGAATATACAGTTGGCCTCAGTGTAATAGGTCAGGTTCAGATATAACGCCTCTTGATGAATTAAGTGTGCTATGGGGTGATACAGTGACAGGGTTTGCACCGATAGTTTGTAATTGCATAATGTTGATTGCCTGTGTACTATTGGATACTTCCACTAAGATGTCTCCTGATCCTATTTTTTTTATTTTAGCGACTTCTCCAACATTACTAGTTATGCACTTATGTATTAAGAAAGGGGAGGTTTGGCTAAAGTTTCCTTCCTGGCGCTTCACAATAAAGAATTTGGCATGACCATCTCCTTGAGTAGGAGACTTCGGAACGTTGACGTGTGACGAAGATAACGTCGAATCCATATTGGGGATTGGAAATTTCGGACCCGACCGCACCACCCACCACGGAGCCCAACAAGGGGATACACATTCGTGCACCAGTCCTAGTCGGGTCTATACGCGCACAGTACATCCCTTAGGCAGCGTCCACTCTTAACGACGTGCCCAGTAGATGTCCGTTTGCTTGATCCCTAGCAGTTGACCGAAATCAGTACCACCAGCCGGTTGATACACAGGGGAACGCTGTGCACCTCCCGTTTACCCGAAGCCGAGGCCAAAGCAATGTGTTGGAGAAAACCCCTCAATTACCAGGATCCCCATTTCCGGGGACACAGGTCTCCACGCACGGCAAACACGTGGGCAGTTTACCCGCCAACAGAAGCTGACGGTACAGAGCGACCACAGCTTCTGAAGGGGGGCCCTCACTTCAAGAGAAGAAACCACACCGAGGGAGAAGGGAAAGGAAACAGCAGAAGAAGAGAGGAGGGTAAAAAAACAGAGGAGCGAGAGATCGCTGGGGCCCCGGGATTGCGACACCCGTGAAAACCTAAAGAAGGTTTTCCCCCTGAGGGGGCGCTGTGCGTCGAATCACTATTCGGCACAATAATCAAATAATCAATACTAAACATATTATCCTAACTTTTCAGTCTCCCACTATTCCATCTCATATTAAAGCCGGCTACCTATTATGTCCTGTCAGACCATATATACCAAATCCCATCCGTTGCTTCCAGTGCCAAAAGTTCGGCCATACCAAAACCTCCTATCGTGGGTCACCTGCCTGTGCGCGTTGTGGTGCTTCTGGCCACGACAGTGAGTCCTGCTCTGCAGCTCCTAAGTGTGTCAATTGTAAAGAGGAACATCCCTCATACTCCAGATCTTGCCCGAAATGGGCGTTTGAAAAAGAAATCCAGTCCCTACGGGCCTCTCAAAGAATCTCATATCCCGAAGCCCGTAAGTTAATAGAAAGCCGGACACAAAAACCTGGTTTATCTTATGCAGCTGCAACAAAATCAACCAAAACAACAGCAACCCAAACCGAACCACCAAAATCTGTACCTGTCTCCTTTCATTCTGCAACAGCACAAATATCTAAACAATCAACTTCTAATCAAAATAAATCCTCCACAGCTTCACAAAAAAATATTGAAGAAAAATTCTCTAAGTGTTAACTCAACCCGACCACAAAGAAAAAAGTCTTCTGTCTACAGAACTAAATATAACAAACCCAAAATCAAACATGTTCCTCCACAACGCCCTATAGATGACAGTATCCTACATTTGGACCCTTCCGACTCTGAAATGTCAGACCTCCCCATGGATGATGACGACATCCCTAGCACTCCTCTCAAGCCTACGGGGACTCCGAGCAAGATGAGCATCACCCCCAACACAACATGATAATGGCTCTGCTGCTATCCTGGAACTGCCACAGTTTCCTTAATAAAAACGACGACCTCAAAATACTGATTTCTGATCATAACCCCACTTGCCTCGCCCTTCAGGAAACTTTCCTCAAAACCAATAGACCTACTAAAATCCGCAATTACACTGTCCTTCGCAAGGACAATGAGCTCAGTGATAGGGCCACTGGTGGAGTTGCCCTATTAATCAACAATAGCTATCCTCACACTATAGTCAATCTTAACACAAATCTCCAAGCAGTCGCCACTCGTATCCAATTAAAACAACTCACAACTGTCTGCAGCATATACCTCCCTCCAAGTGAAGCAATCTGCCAAACATCCCTCAATAGTCTCATTCAGCAGCTTCCTCCTCCTTTCATCCTCCTCGGTGACATGAATGCTCATAGTCCCTTGTGGGGAAGCAAGGACACCAACAATAGAGGCCTTCAAATCGAAAAACTTCTCACTGATTTCTCCCTTTGCTGCATGAATAATGGTGACAATACTTACTTCCACTATCCAACTAAAACTTTCCATGCAATAGACCTAGCCATCTGTTTGTTCTCCATCACTCCTTCCCACATATAATTTTTCTGTATCTAGTGATCTCCACAACAGTGATCATTTTCCGATTCTTTTGTCACCTCTGTACCAGAATCCCCAACCTGTTTCAGTACCTAGATACATTCATGATAAGGCAGATTGGTTCACCTTCACTTCCCTGTCTGCTATCACCTCTGATGCTGTTGAAGGCCCCATAGACGAGGTCGTACAAAACATTACCTCAATTATCATCCAAGCTGCTGATGCTGGCATTCCAAAATCGGGCATCAAACATCGACGTAATAAAAAACCGTGGTGGGACGAAAAATGCAACCTAGCTAAAAAGAAGCAGCAGAAAGCCTGGAGCAATTTTCGGCGGTTCCCCACCACCGAAAATCTCACCCACTTTAAGCAAGCTAAAGCTTATGCACGTAGAGTCCGGCGTCAGTGCCAAAAGGAATCCTGGGTCAAATATATCTCCAGCATAACAGCCTCTACTTCTAGTAAGGAGCTATGGACGAAAACAAAAAGAGCCATGGGCATTTATACTAATCAGCCAATTTCCTGTCTAACCATAAATAACAGAATTATATCCGATACAAAAGAAATAGCAAATAGCATTGGTGAAACCATTGCTTCCATCTCGTGCAGTGCCTCCTACTCAAATT
Source organism: Cheiracanthium punctorium (assembly GCA_038373885.1). Taxonomy (NCBI): domain Eukaryota; kingdom Metazoa; phylum Arthropoda; class Arachnida; order Araneae; family Cheiracanthiidae; genus Cheiracanthium; species Cheiracanthium punctorium. The sequence continues at coordinate 20,470 of JAWZYV010019591.1, forward strand.
CTTTCCTCCCGTATAAACAACAATCAGAACGACAAAAAATAAATTTCAAAACCTCCTCACACTTTTCCTACAATAGTGATCTTACCATTGATGAACTTCCCAACACTTAAGACAGTCCTCAAACACATCTCCGGGTCCCGATGGTATTACATATGACATGCTGAAACACTTATCCCATGGCTCTTTACTCAATCTTTTGAAATTCTACAATAGAATCTGGAATGAACAGACCTTTCCCACCTCCTGGAGAAATGCAATAGTTATTCCCTTCCCCAAACCAGGAAAAGATATGTCTAACCCTAATAACTACTGTCCCATAGCCCTTACTAGTTGCTTATGTAAATTAATGGAGAAAATTATCAATAGCCGGCTTGTTTACATTTTAGAAACAGGGGACCATATACATCCCTTCCAGAGTGGCTTCCGGAAGGGCAGATCCACCATAGATAACATTATTAATTTAGAGTCCCAAATTCGTAATGCCTTCCTTAGAAAAAACCACTTAGTGTCAGTTTTCTTTGACATTGAAAAGGCATATGACCGAACGTGGAGGTACGGGATCCTCCTAGACCTTCATAATATAAGATTTCGAGGCAACCTACCCATTTTTATAAAAAAATTTCTGTCACTCCGAAATTTCCGGGTCCAGATTGATGGCATGCTATCCAATAACTTTGTTCAAGAGGAGGGTGTTCCACAGGGCTCCGTACTCAGTGTCACCCTCTTCTCAATAAAAATTAGTAACATCCTGAACCAACTGCCTTCGTCTGTCTACGGTAGTCTATATGTAGATGACCTGCACATCTCCTGTCAGGGAAAGGACATGCGCCTGATAGAACGCCAGCTTCAGAATGCCATCAACCGCATTTTAAAGTGGTGTGACAGAAACGGTTTTAAGATATCAGCAGAGAAAACAATTTGTACCCATTTTTGCCGGAAGCGTGGGATTCACCCGGATCCGGAACTTTATCTGGGCCATACTAATATTGCTATAAAAGATTCTGTTAAATTTTTAGGTTTACATTTTGACAAGAAACTTACATTTGCTGAACATATCTCAGTCATCCGCAATAAATGCGAGAAAAAACTTAACATTTTAAAGGTTTTAACCAATACCTCTTGGGGGGCAGACCGTGATGCTCTCCTGCGCATCTACCGTGCTGTCATCCGTTCTAAAATGGACTATGCAAGCTGCATCTATGGATCAGCTTCTAAATCAATGCAAAAAAAACTTGACACTGTGCATCATACTTCACTACGCATATGTTCCGGTGCTTTTAGGACATCGCCTGTCCATAGCCTTTACATCACCTGTCATGAACCATCTCTCACTCTCATACGTCAGAAATTATCATTAAATACCTATTTTCGCATCCTTTCCCATCCTCTACATCCCTTAAAGCATTCTTTTATAGACACCCAACTGGACCAGTTTTATGCAAATCGCCCTTCCTGCACTCCCCCCTTTGGACTTCGGATCCGTAGGAGTGTAGTCGGTACCCAATTGGAGGATGTAAATGTGTCTACTTGTTCACTTCATGAAGTCCCACCATGGACTAAATTGCAGATTTCCTACCTACAACCATTCGAAGGCTTCACAAAACCAAACACTGATCCCATAATATATCAACAGTTATTTCTAGACCATAAAAGCAAATATCGAAACTTTGAAGAACTATATACTGACGGCTCAAAATCTCATAATCATGTAGGCTTTGCTTATGTACATCGTAATCATTCTTGCAACTACACCCTACCTTCGTTTTGCTCCGTATTTACAGCCGAATTAATAGCTATTTATGAAAGTCTTCTTTACATCTCTAGAGCAACTACCAAACAATTCATCATCTACTCTGACTCATTAAGCGTTCTGGAAAATCTGGGATCTGGTTCCCTAACTCATAGCTATATTCTTAAAGTCCTACACATGCACAAATGCCTCATAAACCGTGGATACAATATCCTCTACTGCTGGGTACCTAGCCATATCGGGATTCTCGGCAACGAAAGGGCTGATTCTTTGGCCAGGCATTCTACTGTCCCATATAATCTCCACCCACCCTATTGTGATATAAAATCTGGCATCTCTTCCTTAATAAAAGGCACCTGTATCCACATATGGGACTGTGAAACCCAAAACAAACTTCGTTCTATCCGGCCAGCCCTTACCCACTGGTCCACTCATCCATACCGCAAGCACGATGTCCTTCTGACTCGTCTTCGCATTGGACATACGCGAATTACACATATGCACTTACTTCTGGGCGAACCTGCTCCGGAGTGCCCTCACTGTCATACTCAACTCACCATTCATCATCTCTTATCGTCGTGCACTGCTTTTAATAGTTTTTATTAAATACTTTTTAACTGTTCTCATCCTAAACTTGACGATATTTTGGGTGAAACCCCACATCGAAATCTATTCGCTTTTCTTAAACGAATCAATATTTTTTATTCAGTGTAAAGTGTTCACTTCTGTCTGACTGGTATCTGGATGGGAGCCCCATCCAGATGTCCTCACCTTTTTATCTACTTTTAACCCTTTTGAATTCTACATTTCACCTTTTTAGTCTTTTACATTTTAGTACACTTTAGTACATTTTTGAATTTTAGCTTTTACTAGGTTTTGTGTACCCATTACCTGAATACATCATAACACGATTTTAACTCCTTGTCTGGCGCAGTATGTCCTTTCTGGACCTTGTGCCATTAAAAACCAAGCAACCATTATTAACTTATCTCAGTATTCAATCATTGTGTGTGTATGCGACTGCTTCTGTAAATAGATGACAACAAACGTGTTCCAGTATAACCTAAAAAGTATGTATACGTATTTATTTCTACTACTCTTAAAGATCGTTCAGTCAAGAGGTAAAGCGTCCGATACGTTTCCCTTTGAGTGAACGTTCCTTTTGTGCCTGGGTTCGAAACCGGCTCGAGGACAAGTTCATTTTCTTCCAAGAACAGTGGCCTGATTTGTAAGTACATAGTATGACTCTCCTACACTCTACAGAAGACCCTACAGATTCTACAGATGGGCGCCGGCAGCATAGGGAAAGTGGGGGGGGGGCAATGCCCTCCCCCCTGGATTTTTGTATGCAGTGTTTTCCCTTGCTTTTTTGCTCTTTCCAACATGGTAACCCAACATGGAAGTAGTCTTTGCCCCCCCTTGAGTAGTCTTTGCCCCTCTCTGGAGTAGTCTTTGCCCCCCCCTCCTTGGGAAATATTCTGCCAGCGCCCATGTCTACAGAAACTCCTTGTTCCAAATTAAAGAATAAATAGAAAATAAACAAAGGAGTAAGAATAACATTAATACTAATTTCAGTGTTTTTTCAATAAACTGATTGTTCAATTTGTTTGTATTCTTAATACAAAGTCCAGAACGAGTGATTCAGTAAAAAATTACAGCAGTTTTGAAAAATGTAAATACCATCTCTCACCCAACAGGCAACCCTAAAAATAGAATCTAAAACTCTCACAGATTTAACATGCATGTTCTCTGTAATATGTTATCACATTCAGTCTGATTTGTAATCAGCTATGGCTTATTATTACTGGATTTCTTTTTATAAATGCAAGAGTTTATTTTGATTCATGCTAATTTATCTTGTTAACTCTTTGGTTTTAAATAATAATTCTTAGAATGACTGATTTATATGTATATAAATATTTTTATTTTGAAAGTATTTAATTTAAATATTACTACTTTTTTTTTTAGACATGCTTTTCTTCAGAATTAAATTA
>JAWZYV010019592.1:0-98440 GCA_038373885.1 Cheiracanthium punctorium
GACAGAATGACAGACAGACAAACTTTTTTTTGAGGGTCGCATCGGATTCCCGGGTGCTTGAAACGGATAGAAATCGCAAAATTTTTGAATTCCAAGAAATGTACAGACAAAAGTCTAATTTTATTTATATTGATAATTAAAATGAAATGAACTCTACTTGTCTATATAGTTAGCATTTAACGTCTTTTCTTCTTTAATTCTCAATTCACTGTGCTAAGAATTAGTAAATTAATAAATGTGAATTTTAAAACACTTATCATGAGATTTCATTGAATGTACACATACAGCTTTTTGCCCGTTCAGTCGTGTCAAACAGTGAGCTACAAAGAAAAAAATATATTAGTCTTATTATTCCAGAGTATTGTGCCGTTGTATTACTTCCACTTGAATCAGAAAAAAACTGAATGCTAAAGGTCAGACCGCGTGGAGGCGTCGTAAAGTACAAGAGAGAAAGGGTAAAATAATGTACAAAAAATAAATATAAACCTGCTCGGAAAAATACAAATAATGCTACATAATTATTATTTCTTTGTCTTAATGAGATGTTGCACTATGGCATTCAATATTTTTCTTTTTCAAAATAGTTTTAATAAAGTTAGTTTGCCCTAAACAGTACACAGGAAAGAGAAAAACAAATATATATTTTTTCGTTAAATTAATTCTTAATAGTATACTACAGTGTGTCCGAATTCATTTCCCAAATTTTATTATTTTATATTATTATTCTATTCTATTCTATTTAATTTATAATTATTAAGGGTGGACTTAAAATATTTAAGAGTTCTATGCTACAGTGAAACACTTCAATAGCACTATTAATAATAATAGCACTATTATAATAAATTAATCTGCGTAAGGAAACGAAAGTCTGGCTAATATACAACTATTTCAGTGTGTCTTGTGAGGCTGTCAAGCTATAAGATAAATTTAATTAAGCCTGACTTTACAGACTGTTAGAATTGAAAGTTAGATTTTGATAGAAAATTAATTGTAAATATTTTTTAAAAATGCTTTAGAGATATTTTATTTCTTCTAGAAATCTAAATTATTCAAACGAAAATTCATTGGAATCTCAGTGAAAGCTTATAATCATCAATGAAATAAAGTATTTATTTGTTTAAAACGAAATTTTAAAACGAGAAAACAGCTTATTTCATTATTAAACTCCATGGTAAAAATTGATAAAGAGAATTTAATAAATATTTCTACAACAGGCATAATTATATACACTCATGTCCATAAATTAAGGATAATCAAGTTCAGGCAAAGAAAGAGAAAGAAGCAAAACAAATTTGACTTATTTGTAAAGTCTATTTATTAAACAAAAAGTAAAGAGCAAAAAAGATGCTATATGTTTGAAATAATTAATAAAAATTGCAAGTTTTATTCCCTTGACCAAATTTCAAAAAAGAACCTATTTACAAAAAACAGTATAACATGGTTAGTAGGATGGTTAATACGGAGTATGTCTCCCGGACGATGCAATACAGGCCTGACAACGCCTAGGCATGCTGAGTATCAAATGATCAATCTGATCTTGGGGAATATTACACCACTCATCAAGCAATGCACTCCGAAGTTCCGGTAGACAGGTGGAAGGGGGTTGACAGGCTGCAATTCGTCGGCCAAGCATATCCCACACATGCTCTATTGGATTCAAGTCCGGTGAGTATGCTGGCCAATGCATACGGGTGATATCCTCCGATTGAAGGCATTCGTCTACAATGTTTGCACGGTGAGGACGGGCGTTGTCATCCATAAACACAAATTCAGCACCCATGGCGCCCCGAAACAAACGTACATGTTGTTCCAGAATGACATCCCGATAGATGTGGCCTGTCATCGTTACACTCTGAACATGCAGGTCAGTTCTGGAACCAAGAATAATTCCTCCCCAAACGAGCCATCCTGCACCACCGTAACGGTGTCTTTCAATGGTGTTCTCTTGGTGGTAACGGGTACCTGGCGCTCTCCAGATGAATGTCCGGCGAGAATCAGACTCCAAACTAAACCTGGACTCGTCGGAAAACATCACACAAGACCACTGTTGCGGTGTCCACAATGCATGCTCTCTACTCCAGGTTAATCGCAGGCGACAGTGAGTTGCGGTAAGTGGAACACATCTGACAGTCCTACGAGCATATAGACCAATGTGCCCTAAGCGTCTGTACACGGTCTGCCTTGAAACTGTCGTACTGGTAGCTGAAGAGAGCTGACGAGACAGGTCTGATGCTGTACTCCGTCTGTTTCTTTTGGCAGTAACTGCCAAATAGCGGTCCTCATTCGGCGTTGTAACTCGGGTGCGACCTGTGCTGTAACGTCTACTCCCATTACCATCATCTTGGAATCGTTGCCAAAGCCTGGAGATGACACTCTGGGCGATTCCAAGTTCCTCGGATACTTCCAGCTGGGTACGTCCACATTCCAGTCGTCCGATAATTCTGCCACGTAAAACATCATCCAAACGCCTCCTTTGTGCCATAACTATGCGGTTTTTGCACTGAAAGGCTTTCACAGCGCTTGTGAACAATTTTACTTCTTTGCCACCATTCCTTATATACCCCTCTCTTACACTCTCGTCATTGTGACGTATCATCCACGCCATCTGGTGGTTTCCTGTAATTTGCATATTCTTCTTCAAGATGTGTGTGATCATTCCACAGGTGAAATTTTTATTTTAGAGATCAATTTCTGTGTGATTCTGAATTATCCTTAATTTATGGACATGAGTGTAAATACTTTATTTACCCTTGTAGTGCATTAAATTATTTTAGTAAGCATGATTGTTTCTATTCGTGGAAATATCCAGATTTCAAGCTGCTCTAAAAATGGATGTTGTTAAAATAAGAGTGATGAAAGGAGCTTACTGCTTTAATCCGTCTTTATTCTTCAACTACCGAAATTTTATCAACATATTTCCATGAGCGTTTTAAGGGAACAAAGAAACTGTCACGCTGGTAACACGTGAATAAAAGGGTTCAGAAAATTGTCAAGTCAAATGCTGGGAACACGGAGCATTTTAAATAATTGGTAAATTAACACAATAGTTCAATTCATATGCAAAACGTGTAACCACTTCCCATAGAGGAGAAAATCCTTTCATTTTAGTTTGACAATGAATTAATTCGTGACAAAGACACAAAGTTGACTTTGCGCATTTTGTTTATATCAGAGCTTTGTTACAAACAGATTAGAGAAATTATATCGAGTAGAAAGTAAATATTAAGTATTCGAACAGAGATATTTGAAAAAATATCCCTATAAAGTGCAAAAATGTTTTTGATTTAGCCTTATGGCTTTATCTGTCTGAAAAACTGTTTTTTTTAATAACTCTGTCAAGTTGGACTATTTTTTCTGTACAAGATGAACAGTCGAACGCACTTAGTAAAATATCGGTTAAAGTAATATCTCGCTTATTGTCATAAATATTCAATGTACTGAAACGCAAAATTCAGTCAGTGTGAACCCGGATTACGGAATGTCCCGCTTATCAGAGTAAAATTTTGTTTAAAATTGTCTATTCCTTTAAACGGGTTAGACTGTGTATGAATGAAGTTGGTAAAATAATATGGATCGTTAAGTATAATAATCGTCAATGATTGGATACTTATTGCATTTATAGTAAGTTTTACCAGGTACACACCAAATAGCACTCGCAGATTTATGTTCTGATGTACATGATTAACATAAGAACTATAGTCACTTGTTTTTTCTTATGAAGTAATCTGTCTGCGTTACAAAAAAGTGACGTCAGCGATTTGCTTTCTGTGCGTATCATTCCTTCCTGCTTTAGGTTTCAAATGGATCGCTGGGATGCTGCATTTTCTCGCTGACAGTTACATTCGTAAGTTAATTAGTATGGCTTTACGTGACATTTGAATAGAAATATTACTAATTTAGAATTAGAATTTGTTTTGTCAATGTACCTGGGCTAAGAATAGTAGAAAAACATCATGCTTTAGTTTAGACCGTCAAAGAACATGGCTGCGTTTGACTGAAAGGCGAGAGAAGATAGGCAATGCGCTTTTCAATTTCAGGCACGTTCTTGGTCACTTTTGATTGCATATCATTGTTTCAGATTTTGACGGGGAACCGATAAAAGAGAAAACTGACATAATGTAGAAGTCTGAAGAGAAAAGTTCTTCCAAAAGTGTTGCTACTTAACCAACTATTCCATAAAAATCTTAAATTATACAAATTTTTAACATTATAAAACTGTAATATGCAGTGTTAAAACGAAACTACAGCGAAACAATATTGCTATGAAGATACTTGTTTTGTAGGTTATAGAGATGTAAAAATAAAAATATATAAATATGCTACTATAGAAATTTCATGCGATGATGTCAGTAACAATTTTTTTAAATATTTAACATGTGCGTGTTTTCAAGATTGGGTAAAAATTTGACATTAAATAAATGGAACGATTGATATTTTTATCCATCAAATGTACTTCATGGATTCGGATGAAGAAATAAGACTCAATCTATTGAATACAAAAAGCAAAAAAAAAAAGAAAAGGTGGGCAATTTTGTGTTGGCTGCGCAGACGTAGACCGTGTTTAATAAATCTTTCAATTATTTAGTCATTACTGTGCGATGCGTTTCATTCTAAATGTTGTTATTTTCTCACTTTTGTGACAACTTTTCAAGCCTAGTATGTGACTCAAGTTTTTATCAGAGCTATTATAAAATGAGAGATCTTAGCAAATTAATAATAGAACCTTATAAGAAACCCTTTTAAAATTTAATATGAAATATGCTGTTCTCACTCTAAGTAATCAGATTCAATACATATTACCCCTTAAGTAAAATAAAATATTTACTATGGTCTTGTAGGGGAATGATCATTGCCTGGGGATTCCTTCTAAAACAGTCCAGTACAGTATTGCAACGAATATAATCATTTTATTAGCGGATAGTAGTCTCGAAAGATATTGGGAAAACTTTGCTTACAAAAATTTTCTTGTTTATTGAAACGAAATCAAATTACGAGGAAGTGACTTGCGTAATCAATTGTGTATCTCCTTCCTACATTTCCGTTGGATTTTTATTTGATGTCTATCTACTCAATTATTCGTTTGGTTTTCGTGTGTTTTGCTCTTTTATCAAATTGACGTATTTAAGAGAATAGCACTATCCCGTTTTACGCATTCTTACCATCGGATAACTGAATTGGCTTGAAATGCACATAATAAATATGAAATCTAGCATTTAGATTGGCACATGGGGGGAGGGAAAATGGTGAAATTCACGTGATACGTGATCTATATCATTTTGTACTTTTTTTTTTTTTTTTACTCTACGAGCAATTTCTTGAAGATAAAAATACTACAACTAGCCGCCAAAAGACCGCCATTTTCTCCACCCCGTACCTTACACTTCTTTGAAGTTAGTAGGGTGTTAGTCAAATCACTGGACTCATTTCAACGGCCATTCCGGCCCAAGGGGGGAGCGAATGTAGGAGGTCGCCTAAGGCCCCGCGCTTAAACAGACCCCGTTCCTCAGCCATTTTTTTGCTATCACATTAGACCGAGCTTGGTAGATGGTTGCGATATATCCCTAAAATGTCGAGAAATAAAACTAATATGTACTAGCAGTGCTAGTAGAAAATTACATAAGACTCGATAGAAAAGAGGCCCCATTCTTATGCTTTGCCTGGGAGCCCGCATGTCCCTCGGGCCGGCGCTGTCGAAGGAAAAAATGCTTCTTTGTTTTAATAGTATTTGTCATTAAATTTATTTAGGTTAGGGTTGCACTAAATTTTGTATGTCATCATAAAATCTGAAGTCGCCCATGCCAAGTAGTGACATTGCAACATGTATAAAATAAATAATTTGTGACATTTTCGTTTATGAAATGGTTGTAAAAATTATTTATATTCTGATAGCGTGTTCTACAAATTCCTACACAAATACTTCTTAGTTACAGCACCTGCGGTCTTTCTCAAATGAGTAATCAGAACTCTAAGGCTTCTTTCATGAGCTCCATGATTCTGCTAATGGCCACTTAATTTCGTTTTAGTAGCACCGGTGTTAATGTACTAAAGTTAGCAACTTGGTATTTTTATTGTATGGTTAAAGTATTTAATATGTATTTCTGGCTACAACATTAACCACCTCGTATTCACTTTCTGTCTTTACTTTATTAATTCCTTTATTTTATGGCAAAAAGTGCAAATAATTTGGCGGAGTTGGTGATGAGTGATGTTATGATAACGGAGAAGTATCCGCTAATGTTTACATATTACCATTCCCAGCGTAGATACATTGTCGATTTTGATACCGCATACATTAGTGTAATTTATATAAATAAATAAATGATCACTAAACTTCAGTTAATGAGTATGTATCCAGATTTTTTTTCTTATTTGTTAAAATATCTGTGGAAATTTTCAAATTGCTTGGTCCAAATGTGTGTGTTTGATTTCGGAACTAATCAATCAAACCGATCTCCTGCTTTGTTATAAAATAAAAATATAAAAATCAATTTACAATTTAAATATATTCTTGCAGTTTAGTGCTGCAGTCGTGAGGAGTTGATTGGATAGTTGAAAAAAACATCAATAGTTTCAAAATTACTTTTAAATTTGTAAAATGTTAAAATTAATAATAAACTAGTATTATAAAATATAATAATAAAAATCTAATTTATTCATAATGTTTCTGATGTTTTAAAATTAATTTCTCTTCAAGTGATGAACTACTCAAGCTCATGAAATACATAGATTTAAAGAAAATATATTGTGCGCGCATTTCATTTATATGATTTTTAAATTTACTAACATCTGTATATACATATTTTTACTTTCAGGATGTTAAAAATATAATAAAAGAAAAATAGTTAAGCATGGGCATTATTTAAATTCAATGCATTTCCTTCCCTAAAACCTCAAATAAGATCATACCACGTGCAGAATTTTTTCCTCTTAATGCTGAAAATCAAAATTTCGAAATAATGGGAGTTATTTATTTGGAAACGCATCGAAAATATTTTGGGAGATTACAGTAGTCAATTTTGCTACCCTTGAGAAACTTGAAATTTGGCGGGAACTCAAAGATTAAAAAAGGCGAAATTTGAAGTTTAACTGATAAATGAGAGCTCCATCGTGTGTTTTTACGAATTTCTATGTCTTTCTGCCCGTTAACAGATAAATATAATTTAAAATTCGTATTCTGCAAGTCAAATATTTAAAATTTGATTTTCTTGCATCAAAATCGACTAATTAGAACGCGAGATCCAGATAGGTAGTTTTGTGAGTCCCTATTGCTTTTCACAGGGTTTCCTGAAATTCTCGAGAAATGTTGGCTCTAGAACTTAGTTGAGACATATTTTAGCGCAAATTTTGCCGATATTTCTGCAAAAGTCGCCGAATTTAGCGACATATCGGACATTTGGCGCAATTTTGCCAGTGGGACCTGTAATTTTTGTTTGCTTACGTTGGTGTTGCGCAATAGCCTTACTCATTTATATTTCGATTACGCAGTCAAAACGAGAGTGTTCGAAATCCTTCCGTAGATAGATTTCTCTCGAAACTACTACGGAAAATGTAAAAAGGGCATAAGCGCCGGGGAGGTCAGTCTGTAGATAGTCAGCTATCGGGCGACAAAGAAACCTCAGCTGAGTGGGAGACTGCACTTCCTTATTTTCGGTGCGTTGTAAGCCATCTTTCATTTGTTTTTAACCCTTTATCAGCGGACGGTACTTAAAAGTACCGTTTAATTAATCTTGCCAAAGAAAAAAAAAGTAAAATCTATTCATTGTAACGATTCCTTTGGAAAATCAATTCAAATGCTTCATTTTATCAGGCTACATCACGATAGCATGTTCTATTAGAGTAGATTGCTTTCAATAATCAGCTTTCCGCATACTGCCTAATCATGTCTTGCCCCCTACTCCCCAAAAGAGCATTAGTGAATTTTCAGAGGTCTGTTTTAAGATTAAAGGATTAGTTTTTCAAAAAGTGTGTCAATCAAAGTATTACTCGACTCCTTTTAATTTGTTGGTTCCTTTTGTAAAGGACTCGTTAACTGTTTATAAAACCAGTCATCAAACGTATAGCTTATGCTTAATAATTTTTTCTTAATTTTCTTTTTTATTGCATTAATCAGTACTTATCATTCATTGCCTAACTATAACAAGAAAAAACATATATATTCAAGGTGATATTTTCTGGGCAGTTCTTATTTCAGTAGATAAAGGGTTAAAAGCTTGTTTTTGTATACTACAAGCTTAAATCTATTCATTAAAAGTAACACTCCTTTATTAATTAAATTTCTTATCGGCTGATTTAAATCCTTTTACGCTAAAAATTTCCGAAAAACACTCCTTAAAGACAATAATTTATAATCTCCTCCATTCGCCTCAATGCTCCCAATTCGCTAGATTCTATTTAACTCCATTTTCACTAAAATCTTGTCTATTTGAGAATTATGATTCTCCCCCACGAAAAGATGCATTTAAGATATCCTATTGCTATCACGTGACCAACGCTCTTCAACGGAAACGGTACATAGTCACATCGCGGGAATCGTGGCTTGCAGTGGGCATCGAAGAACAAACATGTCGTTATTAAAAATATGAATTAAAAGAGTTTCTAAAGAGGATACCGGATGTACTTTACTTAAGTCCTTTTGCTGTGGGTGATTACTTCTCGATGTATTCGTTGGTGATAATTTTATGTTACATCCGAATACCAAATGCATCTTCTTCATATTCAGAGTTGTGCAGTAAATTTAACCTAAATGTGGAGAGGATGCTTTCGGTAAAAATTTTGTATTAATGAACATAGTTTCTTACGATTGGATTATGAAAATCTCGTCGCTGTTGTACAAATGAAGTTATGATATCTTCAGTGAAGTGAGTAAGTACTATTTTACCTTTTTCATGTAAATAAATTAGGTTGCTGCTTTAATTAAATCTCACAGCTGGTTTAACTATGATTGCATTTCTGTATTTTGACTGTACTGTGAATTCGTTTTATAACTAGAGACTATAGTGAAATTATATTCTATTTATTAAAAAAATACTTTTTTATAGTATATATGTAATGTATTTGCCTTGATTTAAAATTTATTTTCTCGGGCTTACAAGCATAGATTAGGTACGAATTCTTCATTGTTCGATCCTGAGACACTGTCCATAATTTTTCTCGATCATTCACACTGAAATTTAGCCTGTAGAGTTATTTTGTTGTGTTTGAAATACAGAATCTGAGAAAATTTCTGTGTTGAGCTGGCTTATAAAACATGTTACTGTTTACTTATGTCTGTATACTCATTTCGACAAAGTTTTTTCTTTATTTTTTTTTTTTTTTTTTTTTTTTTTTTTTTTTTTTAAATGGTGGACCTTAACAATACCTTGGAGGCATTGGCTGCTACTAAGGCCGGAGTTGTTGGTCACTTTATTATGGGTGCATCTGGAGCAACGTTGCCCCCTATGAAGGGATGGACACAATGACAATCACGCCCAGTCGGGGATCGAACCTCGACCTCCGGAAGTTGAACTTTAGTATCGTAGTACGGTGCTTTACCCACCATACTTTCCGGCCGGCCTCGAAAAAGTTCTAGAAGCTATAAAATTTGTGTGTCATCCTGACAGGTGGACTGTATACTAGAACTTTCCACGTACATTTGACCTTTAACCCTTTAACTCGCAGTGTTCCCGCTCTGGGAACACCAAACTCTGACGTTTTGACTGTTGCCAGTCACAGATTTGATTTCTATAAAGATAATTGCGGGTGACATAGCTCCACGAGAATCCTTTACTTTTTAGCACGTTATTTCCCGTAAAAAAATTGCCACGATTATTTTTAACAGCACTGACATCTGCTGAAAAATGGAAGAATGTGAGAACAGCTGGATAGATGGCCCAATGCTGAAAAAAGGGCAGCCGTTGCCATCGCTCGACTTAACTACCAGCAAGATGGCGGACGATCGAAACGTTCATCGCGTGCCACAGAGCTAGAGACCCTTTTTCACGACAGCTGACTGTGCCGGCACAGCCAGCTGCGTCAAAAAAGGGTCTTTAGATCTGTGGCACGCGATGAACGTTTCGATCGTCCGCCATCTTGCTGGTAGTTAAGTCGAGCGATGGCAACGGCTGCCCTTTTTTCAGCATTGGGAAAAGGTTGCGCCTCAAAGGGTTAAAAGACGAACCTGGGAACTCACTAGAGTTTTCTGCAGCAGTGTGAATATTAAAATTAATATAATACCTAGGTTATTTACACTCGGTTCATTTTAATGACAATCCTTGTAGTTTATTTTATCATCTAATGCTCACTATGAGAAATTTGCAATCAAAAATTTTTCTTTCTTTGAAATGGTGTTCTTTTTAATCAAATAAGATAAATATAATAAAAATAATGAAAAAAATAGTTGTTACACTTCTTTTTTCAATGGTAGTACCATGATTTAAAAACTCTTCTAAACATAATAAATTAAAACATCTTTAAAAATATTTTGTATCTAGTGAAAAAAGCATATATTTTCTTTCACATAAATGACAATTATTAAATTTTCTTCATATTAAATATTATTAAAATACGACAGAACTTCATCATTTCAAAAAAGTTTTGAAAATGTGTTCAAGCAATACCAGTGTTCAAGCAACTGTCACTCTTCCAACTTATGCTTTGTACAAGGGAAATGTATCACTTACGAAATTTTGCTATGAAAATTTACATTTCAGATAACCTTTTTTTATTTTAGCACTGCAATAATCAGAGAATAAGCCCATTTTCTATGAGGCGCAGTTAAGAAAATTGACTGATACTTCATCTTTTAGTGAACCCACTCACTGCCAGACCAAAAAGTATTAGAGTACAAAGGAAATCTCTTACGTCAATTTCACATACAAAATAAAGTTTTTATTGATAACTTATCCATATCGTAATTAAGAAAAATTTTACGTATTTCTTTCAAATTGCGTGTTTTTCATTTAGCATACTCTCGTGACTAGCAGACGCTAGCGTGTGATGGGTAGCGCATGAGTAAAAAGGGATTATTAATAGGTGCTTGAATGCGATGTCTGCAATCCTCTACATCTATCTGATTTTGAGTCACCTTTGGTGTATCTTATCTCTCCAAGCCCCACCATAGTTTAGTGGATATGACGCTGATTATAGAAGACAGCTGACGTGTGACAATCTCGCGTTCGTACCTACTTTTCAATTGCGATGGTCCGAAGTTTTGGTCGTTTTTCTCCAGATGTAGCATGAATACGCTTTAGAAGCGGTTAAATAGTTCTCCGTTCAAGAATACCCACCGTAGACAGATGGATCTCCTGTAGGCTTGTCATATCTCAACCACACACACACACACCTACCCCTCCTAAAATTTTTGAACATTTGTGAAGAGACATATTTACAATACAGCTTTAATCATCAGCAATGACACCTTACATTCAAAAACGTTTTTCATTAATCACACAATTTTCCCATACATTAAAAAAAAGTATGCAATTAATTTTTGCTACGGTAAAATGTCTGTTAATATAGTAATAAAAACGTAAAATTAACCTACAGTTTGTTGTATATGCATTCTAAAAGTTACCTGAAATCAAGAAAAAAAATAACGTAAATCAAATAAAAAAATAAGCGTATGGTTCACGAATGATTTACGGAATTTCGACCACAACGTATACAGATCGTTCTGTACGTCAAATTGAGGTCACGACTGAAAAAACGGTCAGCAAAATCCAGGACAGAGTGTAGGCAGACCACCATGTGAAAGTTTTTGTGAGAAAGCTAAGAAGGTAAATATTTCAAATGAACGTGCATTCAAAATTTTACGTGGACATTAGGGCAATGAAAAATTACCCACAAGATGGGTGCCGAAATTGCTTACAGTGGATCTAAAGCGGACTCGTGTAACCATTTTAAAGCAGTGTTTAGACAAATTTGAGGGCAATTCAAAGAAATTTTTGCGACGTTATGTTTCATCGATACACTATCACACACCAGAAATGAAAGAACAGTCTAAACAGTGGACTCCATATGAACGTGTTCGGAAAAAGGCAAAAAAAGTTCCCTAGGCCCGAAAGATTATGGACACAGTTTTCTGGTACTCAAGGGGCATAATAATCATGATTATCTGGAAAAAGGAGAAGCAGACACAGACACCCGACAGCATCAATGCTGATTCATTAGACCGTTTTAATGCAAAATTGAAAGAAAAGCTTTCCCATTTGTCCAAGAAAAAATTGCTTTCTCATCACGACAATGCACTCGTATACTCTTCTGCAATCGCAGTCGATAAATAGGTTGTATTGCGACACGAATTGCTCCCTCATCCACCCTTTTCTCCTGAATTGGTTCCATGTGGCTTTTTACAAATTAAAAAAAATGGCTTGGTTGAAAAATATTTTCTTTAAATTCTGATATTATTAATACCACAAATGCTTATTTTAGGGAGTTTGATAAATCTTATTGTTAGGAATGATTGAAAAGTCTGGTAAAAAGAAGGGTCGTACACTCTATTCCAAAAGGAAACCTACCGTTTGATACGTACCACAGAGATTTCCTTGGTCCCCTACCCTCAACCCATAAAAATTACAACATCTTTTCACAGTCACTGACGCATTCACTAAATTTATATGCCTTTATCCGAGAAAATCAACAATAACCAACGATGCTCTCGAAAAACTAAAACTTCAGGAAATAACCTTTGGAAACACGTGACGAATTATCTCAGATAGAGGATCGGCTTTTATCTAGAGTGAATTCCAACAATATTCTCAAGGCGAAGATATAGAATATTCCCAAATTACAACCGGAATACCTAGCGGAAATGGACAAATTGAACGAGTCCACGGTGCATTAATTCCAGTCTCAATTGATGACCCTCTAAAATGGCCCTCCTACATGTACCGAACCTCCAACTCATTTAATCGGTACAATATCTGCAACAGCAAAATTTTCCCCATTTAAATTACTGACAGGCATAAAGATGAAAACTAAGGAAGATACAACCCTAGTAGCAAACGGTCATCGGTTCCTGAAACGCCGATGATCGGACAGGGAGGAAGCGCAGCGCGCGCCATGCAAGGTTCTTCATCGCGTCGGGGGCTCTTATCTCGGATTTTTCTCGGGCATGTCCTCTCCCGAATAGTAGGGTTCGATCATCGGCAAGGGGGGGAAATTGGGCGTAGAGCCGTTGTAAAGCCGATGCGATTGGGGTTATATTCATCTCGGAAGAGCAAACACATTGCAACTTAGGATGTGAAGCCTATGACCTTTGATAAAAGTTTTAAACTGAACAATCGATAAAAATTGGGGTATATCCCAGCTAGATAAAATTTTTTAGAAGTAAAAAAAATTAAAAAAAAGCAAATTCGAACTTCTTCCTCTTCTCTTTAAATTTTAATGCTGCCATCTGAACTTCATTTCTCAAGCTTCCGAGACTTGGTTTCGAACTGGAGACCTAACGCTTGGTAACCGGGCATTCTAACCACTAGACGGGGGTCTGACACGTTATCGAAGAGACTAAAATTGGAAGTGATTGTTGTTTCAAGTTCGGAATTGGGATCATTTAAGTTTCTATTTAAATAAAACTAGACTTTTCCTGTACACTACTCAAAATTAAAAAAATTTTGCAATTTCTATCCGTTTTAAGCATTTGGGACCTGTGTACGGCCGTAAAAAAAAAAAGTTTGTCTGTCTGTCGTTCTGTCTTTTCTTATTCGCACATCACGTAAAATTGACTGAAGCGAATTAAATAAAATTTGTTGACATGATAGGTGGTCACTTAACTTAAAGTATAGGCTTCGAATTTTTAAAAATATTCATTATAATGAATATTTTAAAAATCTCTCTATAGATTTTGAGATTTTTCGAAGATTGTTTCAAACTGCGTAAATTTTTATTCGCACATCACGTAAAAGTGACTAAAGCGAAAGGAATGAAATTTACTGACATGATAGGCAATCACTCACCTTAAGCTATAATCGTCGGATTTAAAAAAAAAAAAAAAAAAAAAAATTAGAGTTTGAGAATTTTTCTGAAAATCGTTTCAAACTGCGTAAATTTTTGTCGGGGCATCACATATGACTTAAGTGAATAAAGCAAAATTTAGTGACACGATAGGTGGTCGTACAATTTAAACTATGCCCCTAAAGTGTCTTAAAATTTGGATTAGATTTTGAGATTTTGCGAAAACTGTTCAAACTGCTTCCGCGTAATAGCTTAGCCAATCAGCAACCTTAAAACAAACATATGGTGTGCATATGATGCTCTTTGCACATTAATGAAGGAACGGAGATATCGAGCCGTTCAGCTACTTGGGAGAAAGACCGATATAAACCTGTTTGCTCGCTTTACCCTTCGCAATCTTGAAAGCGCCTATCAGACCTCAGTGTAAAGATTCGATCATCGGGAAAAGATGAACATACGAAAAATTAAGGATGACCAGTAATGATCAGGCGATGAATAGCCGATGCACCGATCATAGGCCTGGTAAAGCCCGAGCAAAGATTGCTGCTAGGGAATAATTTTGCAACTCCTTAACGACGAACATATTCAGTCCACATTAAAAGAGAAAGACACCCTAAGAAGCGAAGCGAAAAACAACATTCTTAAAATGCAAGAACAAAATAAAGTACAGTACAATAGACATCGGGAATCTGAAAACACGTATAAAGTCGGCGATAGAGTGGCAATCGAGAAAACTCAATTCGGAACGGGCACTAAACTTACGATCCAAATTTCACGGTCCCTACGAGATTGTAAAGGTGCGACCATACGAAAGATATAATGTGAAAAATATTGGTCAGCATGACGGCCCAAACTTTAAAGTTTACAGCAGTCGATCTCACAAAAAAATGGCCAACATAAAATCTCACAACATAATACGAAAATTATATTTATAAAAATGAGATAATATATTTGAAAATTTTATTTATTATTCAAACCTAATTCATATATCATGGAATATAATTTTTAATATTCGAAACCAACTTAACAGATTTGTCTTTCACAAAGCTTTTTTAATAAGATGTACTTTAAAAAAAAGAAAAAATAGTAACTAAGCAGTATCACATTCCTTAATTGTATTTATAATGGTATACGATAAACATTATTTCTGAAATATTGAGATACATTTTTGTACAAAGAAAACAAAAACACTTGAAGAATGCACAGAAAAATTCTTTATTGAAAAAATTACAGATATAACATTGATAACAGAAAAAAATATATTATTCTAGAACACATGAAAATATAGGAAGTTAAATGTTCTTCAGTTTCAGTGAGTTTAGGAGCTTCTGTTATTTTAAAGAGCTTAGAAAACAAAATTCCTTGAAGGAGATATAAATTCACACACTTCAAATCTAGATTTAATTGGTAGAGCTCTGTTGATATCTATTGTTTTTCTTTTTGTTATATTCAGTATAGTCATTTCTATTATTAGCACGCATAACAGTTTTTAAGAAGTCTTTATTTTACTAATATTAATATTTATCTATTGTAAATGAAACGTTATAAATATATAGAAAAATCTACATGTTTTTCAAATTCTTAAAAGTCAATTAAATTCATTATTGCGAACACTATTATTAGCACACATAACATTTTTTAAGAAGTCTTTATTTTACTAATATTAATATTTATCTATTGTAAATGAAACGTTATAAATATATAGAAAAATCTACATGTTTTTCAAATTCTTAAAAGTCAATTAAATTCATTATTGCGAACAGTATTATTAGCACACATAACATTTTTTAAGAAGTCTTTATTTTACTAATATTAATATTCATCTATTGTAAATGAAACGTTATAAATATTTAGAAAAATCTACATGTTTTTCAAATTCTTAAAAGTCAATTAAATTCATTATTGCGAACACTATTATTAGCACACATAACATTTTTTAAGAAGTCTTTATTTTACTAATATTAATATTTATCTATTGTAAATGAAACGTTATAAATATTTAGAAAAATCTACATGTTTTTCAAATTCTTAAAAGTCAATTAAATTCATTATTGCAAACACTATTATTAGCACACATAACATTTTTTAAGAAGTCTTTATTTTACTAATATTAATATTTATCTATTGTAAATGAAACGTTATAAATATTTAGAAAAATCTACATGTTTTTCAAATTCTTAAAAGTCTATTAAATTCATTATTGCAAACACTATTATTAGCACACATAACAGTCTTCCAGAAATAGCCTTCAATCCTGGCTTCTATTTATTGCACAATATTGATATTAATCTACTTTTAATCCTATTTTCTTTAAAAAATCTATTCAATTTTAGATCTTAAAAGGCTATGGAAATTATGAAAGGTGATTGAAATTTTTCAGTCCCTATTTACAGAGAGCGTTACACACGTAATGCAACCAAATTCGGAAAAATCACCAATGAAACATTTTTAATACAATTAGTGTAACTTCTTTAAAATAGAACACTTCCTCATTGATACTATTCTGGGGGTGGTGTTCCCAGACATGTCCTTGAGACTCTATGTCACATGAGCATGGATGTTTTATATGTGTTCCATAGTTCTCCTTTCGGCACTCCTTTTAACTGACAAGAAAAAAAAAATCTGTGAGAAAACGATCAAGCGTGTACGATGGATGCGAGAACAAAACTGATGTGAAAGGAGTAAAAAGTTGCTCTCACAGTGCCGAAAATACAGAGCGTCGTGTTTCACAAGGACATAAGTTCTCCTCCATTAGAGGGCAGCTCACGTCGCTGAATGGTTCAGAGCTACGCACATCCTACCCGGAGTTTCCCGAAACAGTTCGGATCATCATCAGAAGGAGAAAGACCTCTGAATATTGGCACATATCGGAGACTCCTAGCGACCGTCGACAGGACTTTCGGAAGTGAGGATTCGGCACACACGAACACCGCATGCACATTGTGGTCTTCAGTGGGACGTCACAATCGAACACGCAAACTTTTGGTCACGAGTACAACGCCTTGAACATTGGGCTACCATTCCCCCCCCAACACAAGTTCACGAGAACTCAAGTGTCATTTCTAACATTTTGATGTTCTTGAGAACCAAAGTGACATGAAAGCAGCACGACCCTCTGCCCAGCAGGTGAGTGGACTCCGCGCAGTAACGGCATTGTCTAGAAAAATTAGTTTATATAAACGCTCGTTCTGAAAAAATTTAGTTGTGCTAATTATTGAACGCACTGTGTATCTGAAGAATCATTAAAAATGTACCATTAGGGGAGTTTTCGACGGTGAAACTCTCCTTAACGATTGTGACGATGGTACATTTTTAATAGCTGTAAAATCCTACGGTGGATTTCACAGTCAGGCAAAACTGCTAAAATTTTCTACGGTGAAAATTTTAACTTATGAATTTTTTCCTGTTATGGATGTTTTCGACGGTGAAACTCTCCATAACAGCGCTTTGTAACAAAAATTTATAATAGGATACTAAATACGTGACAAGACAAATGTTAAAGTTATTTTAGATGTATCATAGAGTGCTTTGCATAAGTAAATAGACCAAATTTTGTGACCAATGCTCTAAATCGAGGGTTGTCCCTCATAACGCATTCATTCTCAGAAACATCAAACTGCTAGAAAGTCGCGACACTTCCGTTAACTTGCGTTGGGGACCAGGGGTATACCAGTGGCCCAGTGGCTAAGACATTGGATTCGTAACCGGAAGTCGGCAGGTTCGAATCCGATGCACCACTCAAGATCACCGCGTACATACGTTGTACGAGTACGTCGAATCTGTGCTTCTGAAAGTCCTCTCGACGGTCGCTGGCAATTTCCGAGAGGTGCCAGTGTTCAGAAGTCCCGCACCTTCTGATGAGGATTCGAACTGAGGAAATTCCAGAAAGGAGGTACGTAGCTTTGAACGACACATCCAGTGACGTCAACTAGCCTTTCCTGGCAAAGAACTCATGTTGCACCCAGTGAAACATAACGTGCTGGAGGTGCGGTACTGTCAGCACAGCTCTTTACTCGGTCCACAACCCTTAGGTTCTCCCTTCCGCCTACACCCTTAATCGCGTTCTCCCGGAATTTTTTTTTTCTCTCCAATTAAACAGAGTTCTGAAAGGCAAGAAATTTAACTAATTGTATAAACATGTTGAATGAACGGTTTTTAATGTATCCGTTCGCATCTCTTATGGAACGCTCCCAAGTATGACGACTTTTGAATACTACTTTTTATCGTTTAGTTATTAATGCATTTAAATAAAAAATAGGTGATTTAACTAGAAAAAATATTATAAGACATGCTGGTTTTTAAAAAATTAAGTTAAAAGCAAATTGAAACTTTTTGAATGACATTATATATTGAATTACTGTATATTCTGACGTGATAAGGATGATGTTGTTAGTTATTTCATTTTATCGGACTGTTATAAGTGCTGTACCTATGCTTATTTTTTAAATATATCTTACAACATTTTTAAACTCTTACTATATTTTCTTGAACTTTTTTTACCTTCTTCTATTCGATAATTAAATTAAAAATAATCAACTAAATTAAAAAAAATTAAAGATCTTAGACGAAATATTAAAAACTGTAATTATTACTATGATTATGGATGCTGAGTTTTAGAAAATGAAATATGTTTAATTAAAGTTATATAGCTTCTTATGAAAAGAAGTGACTTCAAATTATATTACTGTTATGAGTGCTGGATAGTGACTGAAGAACATTAACCTCAAAGGAAATTTTAAAAATATTGAAAAAAGTCGATTTTAAGTGATGAAATTTTGTTGATGAAGTGGGCTAAACATTTCCAAGAACTTCCATATGTTATTCAATTCAGCCTATAAATTAATAATCTGTAAAGTAAAGAAAAGTTGGATAATACTTGTGAAAACATTTAAGTACAATACAATCTAAAAAACTACTTTTCCTGTTCATTTTTTATCAGATTGTGGAAGTTCCCAAGTTCTGAGTGTGCTTAAAGACTGAAATGAGGAGAGAGATTAAAAAAAAAAAAAATGAATGTATCTTCTCCCAATTTTTTTCTGCATTTTTAGGAACATTTACTCCACATGTAATTTCCTTAAAATTATTAAAAGTTCCTTAGTAGTGTTGGATTCACAAATTTAAAAAATCGGAAGTTTTAAATCTAGCCTCCAATTCTTGCCGTTATTGTAAGGTATTGTAAGAGACTTCGCTTTCGTATCAGTGTGGCCTTCCGTCAACGACTGCTCGAAGGACTGCTATAGAGTTACTGAGAGATTAGAGGTTAGAGAGAGAGAGATTAGAAAGACTGCCACAACTGGACACATGTTAAATGCCAGTTTTTCTGTGTTTGATAGACTTTAATAACGATTTCTAACTACAGATTCGAAACCAGTAGGTGGTATGTGTAACCTTCACACTGTAATATTTTTAAATGTTTTAATTAAAGTTTTTATTATTATGATACGATTCGAAATATTATACAGGCAGCATTTTTTTATTGCATGAAGCATTTTTTACTTTTGTTAATATTCAAAGAACAAATGTGTTCTATTTCAAGGAACCGTGTATTGAGTCCACTTTAGACATAACGCTTCCGTTGACAGGTCCACCATGCAATTTTCTTGCGGGACGAAAGAACTGCAGACACCTCACCCTTTTTGGGATCAGTACAGATTAATTTATAGAAAAAAAAAAGATAAACAAAAATCTGAAACACTTTCATATTTTAACTTTGCACTAAAGTGCTATATATTAAAAGCGTATTATAATCCATGCGTCGTCCCTATTTTTCTTCATTAGTCCATTAAATTGGAAATTGTACAGTTATTTATGAGTGAGCCGTATTTTTCTTCCTTGTTCCATAAAACACATCTTTGGAATCGAAATGCCTCTTATAATCGCCTACTTTAACTGTTTTGCAATCTTCGCTAAACATGTTCCAACTATGCATCACCATTTTAAACGCTGTTTTGAACGCATCACGTTTTTAAACGCATGGATGTGCATCATAATCCATGAGTGTGCCGTGCTTGTCTTTTTTGTTTCAAAAAACCATTGTTAGGAAATGAAATCTATATTAAAATGTCCTTCCAAAACTGTTTAACAATCTTTCTCAGTCATTCTAATTATACTTTACCTTTACATATACCATTTGAAAAGTGCATTATAATGTATGAGTGTACGGTATTTTTCTTCCCTTTACATAAAACACTGATTCGTAATTAAAATCTATATTGAAATTGCCTCCTAGAACTATTTTACTATATTCGCGAAGTATATTCTAACTGTACTTTTCCTCTGTGATAAACTGTCGCGTTTGCCAGTTTCTAGTGAAATTTGGAAGATACCGACAAGATTGTTTCAGTTTTGAAGACATTTTTGGGGCACCAAATTTGGCGACAATCAATTAACAAAAAGTGCCAACCTTGCCGATTTTCAACATTTTATCCTCCTCCCCCCCAAACCTTCTCTGCGATTTCTGGCAAAAACTGTCGAAAAGTGCCTCGGCGTGACAATTCGTGTTGACAAGGTATGTTAAAAAACTCTTTGCTTTTAATAGCACTGTAGTGTTAAAAATATCAAAAGCGCATTTTAAAGCGTTTTGTAAAAGCTTTGAAAAAAAAAATACAGCGAAGCGATCAGAGATGCTGGTGTAAAAGACAATTACCGGAAAGATTCGTCCAGGTTGTTCCTTCTCCTCCGTCAACGGCACTTCATCCGAAACTTCGCGAGTGACGACTTCTGCCAGTTCTTCTCTGGTTTGACGGACATCATGGTCTTCAACAATGATTTTGTTCCTTTCGGCAGGCGCAGATGACAAAGCCTTTAAAACCGGATCCTGAACTCTCTCTAATTCGTCATCAGACCCGAAGAGCTGTTTCTGAAAGGGGAAGATTTTGTGATTAAGACGAAGCTACGCGAGGACTATTTGCTGAAACGGTCACTGCTTGGGCGAAGGACATTTTAAGGGTCCTAACTCGTATTCAGGTACGTCTGGAGAAAACCTCCCAAGACTCTTCATGGATCCATCCATCCTGTTTAGTGTCTTAACCACTCGGCCTTGGTAGGCTTAGTTTCTGGAAACGATTGGAAGAGGAAGATGAATAGATGCATACGGGAGGACGAAATATTTAATCAACAACTATAAAAAAGTTAATTTGAATTAACTATTTCAGAAAAATAGTTATGTGGAATAAAAATAAATAAATAAAAGATTTATAAAATTTGACCAAATCTAACATTACCGAAATTTTGCTGATTGAATGAAAAAAAAAAAAAATTGTTTTTCAGCCTTTAAACTTTTGCCGAGAGACTAGAGGTATTTAAAATGCTGGCACAACTGGGCACATGGTTAAATGTTAATTTTTATGCGGTTCATAGACTATAAAAACAATTTCTTGCTAAGATTCGACACCAGTACTTGCTACTGTGTGCAATCTTCCTCATGACTTTTGCTTCAGAAACTTTTCAAAACTGCAGAGAGGATGAACCGTTTTACCACTGGAAAACTTTTTTTCAAAAATAGACATGACTTGTTTATAAATGTGATAATTAAGATAAAACAGATAAGAGATAAATAAAACATCTTATAATAAAACATAAAAAATACAACGAAGCGATCAGAGACGCTGGTGTAAAAGACAATTACCGGAAAGATTCGTCCAGGTCGTTCCTTCTCCTCCGTCAACGGCACTTCATCCGAAACTTCGCGAGTGACGACTTCTGCCAGTTCTTCTCTGGTTTGACGGACATCATGGTCTTCAACAATGATTTTGTTTGCTTCTGCAGGCACAGATGACAAAGCCTTTAAAACCGGATCCTGAACAGTTTCTAATTCATCGGCCTTGTTGTTTTCAGACCCGAACAGCTGTTTCTGGAAGGGGAAGATCTTGTGATTAAGACGATGCTACGCGAGGGCTATTTGCTGAAACTGTCACTGCTTGGGCGAAAGAAATTTTAAGGGCCTAACTCGTATTCCCGTTACGTCTGGAGAAAACCGCCCAAGACTCTTCTTCGATCCATCCACCTTTTTAGTGTCTTAACCAATTATTGACAAGTATAAAAGTATTACCAAGTATAAAAAATAAATAAATAAATAAATAAAAGATTTATAAAATTTGACCAAATCTAACAGGCCGAAAATTTTGTTGATTGAATTAAAATAAAAAATTGTTTTTAAGTCTTTAAACTATTGCCGAGAGACTAGAGGTACATAAAATGCTGGCACAATTCGGCACATGGTTAAATGTTAGTTTTTCTGCGGTTCATAGACTATAATAATTGTTTCTAGCTAAAGATTCGACACCAGTACTTCATACTATGTGCAATCTTCCTCATGACTTTTGCTTCAGAAACTTTTCAAAATTGCCGAAAGGATGAACCGTTTTACCACTCGAAAACATTTTTTCAAAGATAGAGAAGACTTGTTTATAAATGTTACAATTAAGATAAGACAGATAACAGATAAATAAATTGTGTAGAAAAATTGTGGGAACTGAAAAGTAAAGAAATAACGAGAGCAACCAACAAGTTGCCAATCAGAGAAAATAAAAAGCAGGAAACCATGGAGGAGGGAGAAAAAAACTGAGAAAACGGTGGGTAAATAAAAATAATATAAAGGTGCAAATGAAACAAAATATAGAAAATATCAAAAATTAAAATAGTTAAATTAAAAAAAATAATCCCCAAAATAAGAGCATATAAAAACAGTAGAAAACAAAACAGCAAAAGAAGAATTAACAGAAACAAAAACATAAAACACAGGAATTATATACAGGAACAAACACTTTTAAAGATAAATAATAATAAACATGAAGGAAACGCGGAAAACAAACGCAATAACAACAAAATAAATAAAATACAAAGAATGAAAAAAAGGGGGGCTGGTTAAAACAAGGAAATAAATAAAGCCTTCCGAAAATTGCATCCAATCTAAATGGAAGAACCATCGTTCACAAGATGATCAAGTGCCGGATAATGGAAAAACTTCCGAAAATTCAAGGTTCCAAAAAAATCACGAAGGTTCAAGGACAAAGGAGTGAACAAGATCTTAGCTTTAGAAAACTGGAAACGATGATTAGAATTCGAACAATGGGAGGCAATAGAAGATTTCTAAATCACATGCTTAGAAACATATCTCTCATGCTCTTTGAGCCTAAATTTGAGAGCTCTTCCGGTTTGACCAAAATAGCCCAAGTCACAACATCCACAAGGAATACAATTATCACCCAAACGGTTTTCAATAGATATAGGATCTTTAAGAAAAGATAATTTAAGTATATTCACAGGCTTAAAGGTGAATTTGAAAGTGGAATTTTTGAGAAGTTTTACATTTTTTAGCATAAAGGTATAAAGAATAGTAGTGCAAAATATTAATTAATAATGACAATTAACAGGAGTAGAAGAAGAACAGACTTATTGAATTTAGAAAGAGCTTTATGAATAATAGGGGAAATAAAACCACGAGAGGCATCTGAGTAATAAAAGTAACTAATTTCATTACTAAGAGATGATGAGTCAGAACAAATTTTCATAGTATGAAACGAATAAGTGTAAAAAGCAGAAAGTTTTTGCAGGCAAGGATAATTAGACAGGGCATGAGGAGGTGAAGAAATAGAAAAAGGTTTTCAGAAAACGGATGTGGAGAAACCGTCACGATTTCTAGACACAATAACATCCAGAAATGTTTAAAAAAATGTTGCACTCCTTTTCTAGAGCAAACTGGATACACGGATCAACAGAATTAACAATCAAAAGTAAATTAGAATATCAAAATAAGAATCTACAGGAACGAAAGTATCGCCAGCATATCTGACCCAGCACGGATAATTAAAGACCTTGAAGAGCTTCTTTTAAAAATAATGCATATAAATATCTAAGAGAGGATTATCCGTAGCAATGCCCTCAGTTTGTTGACAGAATGAACCATAAAAAATGAAAGCTGTTTGTTTAACACAAACTCTTACGAAATAGATAAACATCTTAATCTCGACAGAATAATAATGAAACTCGCTTAAACGCTTTTGAAAACGGTCAATCGCACCTTGGACAGTAAAGAAATATTTGACATCAAGAGAAAGCATTTTAAAACTATAGGAAGAAAGGGCTCTGTTTTCAGTAGTGGGTGTATTACTAGCAGTCAAAGTTAAGTGTCAAACACAAACTAGGAACATATTTTTGAGAATAATTTAAGGGATGAGAAGGCAAATTAACAACAGTGTCCTAAGCAAGAGGACTGACAGAACCGTGTGACGACCTAACCGGAAGAAGACTTTGAAATTTCTTATCCCAAATACCTCTGTGAGAAATAGAACATTGTTCAAAGTAAGCAAAATACATTTTTCCTAGTGATCAAACGCAGGCTAAGAATTACTCAAAAACAACAGGATATCATAAAATTTAGGTTCAAGAATATCTTAATGGTTTCTCTACTTCCCTTTTCAGCAAACCCTTCCTCTATACCTCTACCTCCTCATTTTCTATCTAATCCTCCTTACCAGCAGAAACTTTCTACTTTTTACACTTATGTATTTCGTGATATCATAATCTGTTTTGGCTCATCTAACATCTAGTTGTGCACCTCCCCTTTTGGTTCCATTCGATTGGATAGTTTATCTACAGGACCGCCCAAAACATTCGAAATACATTACGCTCAATAGGCCGAAATTCATTAAACTCGCATATCTCAAAAACTATTAGGCGTAGAATGTTAAAACTTTATATTTAGGATTGTTGTAACATCTAGTTGTGCACCTCCCCTTTCGGTTCCATTCGACTGGATAGTTTATCTACAGAACCGCCTAAAAGATTCGAAATACATTACGCTCTATGGGCCGAAATTCATCAAAGCGTTTTTTAGAGGTATTGGGCTATTTCAAACGACTCAGAAGTGATATATGATGTAAAGAGTTAGAAAATGAATTTCTCCATTAAAAAAAGTGTCTTTATCATTTACAGTTCTGCTACAGGAACACTCAAAAGATTTCCAATACATTACGGTCAATGGCAATTTTAGGAGATTCATCCATTTCAAGCACAATACCGTCCTACCACATAAGTTAGGTAATTTTTTAATAATAAGGTTAATTATTTAAAATCCTTAGCTCACTTAAAGTAAGTTTATCTTTAGCTAAGTTTTTCTTAAATTAATAATTCACCAATTAATTTAACAAAAACTTATATCAGAATTGTTATGCATAGTGCACTACTGAAATGTGAAACATGGCATGTGAAACTAGATTTATAACAGTATCCTATAAATTATATTTTACGAATCACTTCAATGTCTTACCGGACGTTTCTCCTCTTTCCAAGTTTTTTCTAGGTAAAAAATAAGCTCCAAACTTGATCTTTTTTCTATGAACTTCCTCATGTTTTTGAAATTAATTTTTTCTGCTTTGTATTTAAAAATAAGCCATTGTGAAAAAAAATTATCAGCCATATTGGCTATTCTTCCTATTGCTACTTTATTGTCATAAGTTTTTTCTAGGTAAAAAATAAGCGCCAAACTTGATCTTTTTTCTATGAACTTCCTTGTGTTTTGGAAATTACGTTTTTCTGCTTTGCTTTTAAAAATAAGCCATTGTGAAAAAAAATTATCGGCCATATTGGCTATTCTTCTTATTGCTTCTTTATTGTCATGTTGATGGGATCTTTCTGATGTTAAAATAAAATTATTTTCATCTGCTGGACGCTGTCGATGAACTTCTTTCTCTTCTTTAAGCTTTTTTTCTTTAATTGAATAACAATAATGTTTTTTATTACACGTTGAACAAAATATACCCCGAATCGATTCGTCGATTGAACTTTCATATGGTTGAGAAGTATATTGTTTATAAAATGGCTCACAATATTCCTCCGATTTCGCAGCTTTCCAAACAGGCCTAAAATAGAATTGCATTCAAGTTTTACGCGTTATATCAATTTTATAAGTATAGGTATATGTAAGAAACTACTGTATATTTTAATGAAAAAAGACATTTTTTGCAATATGATATTGACTTACAATACCCACTGTACATTTGTGAGAATCAGAAACAGATATTAATATTATTCCATTATATCAATATCGTAAGTAGATACATACAAAAAAACGGATTTGTGCTTTAATGGGAAATCTAAAGATAGATTTTGCAAGATCGAATTTATTTATTAACATCACCTTTCAGAACAACACTAAATAAATGATTTATTAACAGATTTGAATTTAAAATTTATCATTATTTATTGCAGGTGACTACAGATGTCAATATTTAATTGACATTTTTCACGTATTTAACTAATAACTGTAGTTTTAATTGAAATGGTTGATCTTTGATGATATATTATGTGTTTAGTTTGAAGCCAAAGCTTCGTAAGGAGACTGTTAATAGAAGGATGAATAGCTTTTGAGTCATAATAATCTTTCTTTTTTAGCAATTGAGAATGCACTAAAAATTTTTTTTTCACTCCAAACACACACAAAAATAGGAATGTCTTAAATGAAAGAGTCTGTCGTAAAGGATATCTTAAATGAAAGTCTCCTTTATGGGCTCAGTATTGCTTTCCACTGTTCTTCCATGAATGTCGGCTGAGCAATTCGCCAATCTCAGATCTAGTCTTGGAAGATTGTTAAGAGACAAAGGCTGGAAATTGGAACTAAGCAAAGAAAGATAATTTTCATTGTCACGTTTGCGTATTTAAACATGGGTATAAGTAGGCTAAACCTTAATGCAAGCTCCGTAAGTATTTAAAGTTTGTACTCATTTTACCCACGGTATAAAGAAAAATCGAGGTATAGTAAAAATAACTTACACATTTTTATTCCTTTTAGAGGCTTAGGGGATTAACGTAGCATTATTTGCTTCTTAATTAAGTAAAATAAATAGTTTTTCTCTTTTTTTCCCCAATGGCGTGCCTCTGCCTAGCAGGTATTAGCCACTACTAAGGCCGGAGTTGTTGGTCTTTTTATTATAAGGGCACCTAATAGGTTGACCAATGTAGCCCCGTATGAAGGGACGGACACAATGACAGCCACGCCTAGTCTGGGATCGAACGCTGGCCGCAGGGAGTTGAAACCGAAACCACACCATACGAATTGGCCGGTTTCTAATAAATGGTAGCATCATATTTTGTACTGATTTTAATTAATGCTAAACGCTACATTTACTGCAGCTTATTGTTTCAAGAACATGCAGAATAATGTTCCATAAAAGAATTCGTGAAAGTTTTTCCATCGAAAACAATAGGAATTTTCTTTTTCGTATCGCGTATCGATATTTTAAATACATTGGCGTAAAGCAAATTTCACTCTATCCGACGCTCATCACTTAAAGTAAATCTGGATTATTAAAAATCGATTATTTTAAGGTGGAGTGAAGATGTTGGGAGGGGGATAGCCCTAGAAACGACTTTATCTTCAAAAGACGAAAGTACTATCTATAGAACACAACAATACATCTGTTTTATACTCACGGTGTCCATGTGAACAGACTTTCTCGCTCATTTTCTTTCGAACTGCTTGTTGATGTTTTAGCAGCAGCTTCTAATACGTATCTTGTCTCGCATGATAAACAGATTTCGATATCACTCAATTCATCGTTGTCATCTATTTTAAAAGGTTCCTCCTCATCTTCTTGTATATCTGCTTTGCCAAATGGCCTAAAATTAAAATTTATACAAGTTTTACTCTGCTATATCATTGCAGAAGCCATAGATACATAGAAAAAAGCTACTGTATGATTCAATGCAAAACCTGCCGAAAGAAAGTTTTTGCAAGATGAAATTTATTTAAAACATCCAGTATACATTTATCAGAATTAGCAACATTTATCAGAGTTACAAATAAGAGTGCATTAAATATAACTCGGTTATATCAATATAGTAGGTAGATGCATACAAAGAAACTAATTTGTGTTTTAATGGGAAATCTACAGATAAAAACTTTGAAGATGGAATTTATTTAGTTACATCACCTACTAGAACCACTCCAAAGAAATATTTTATTAACACGTTTGAACTTAAAATTTATCATTAATTACTACAGGCAACTACAGTTGTGAATTATCAGCATTTTGCCGGAATATAACTTGTATTTTTAATTTTAATTTATGATCTTTGCTTAGATAAAAATTTGTTTTGTTCCACAATAAAAATTTCTTCAGAAACCCCTAAATAGCGGCATAAAATGTCTTTTGGTCTTTTCATATTCTTCCTGTCATTTTAGAATATCGTACAAAAAATATGTTTATCTATCAAAACACAAAGAAAGATGTCTTAAATGAAGGTTTCCTTATTGTTACCATTATTGTTGTGTATCTTTCTTCTGTGATTGTCCCACATGTCTCTATGCCAATCTCAACTCTAGCATTGGCAAATTGTTCATGCTCAAAGCTGGAGCACAGCGCCAGTAGCCTCGAAAATCAATTATTAGGCAAAAGAATTGTTATTAAAAACAAGTAATTACTTTGAAATAATCTTAAATCGAATCACATGTATAATGATATTGTAAACACATTGGAGTGATAAGAAGATTTACCCTACAAGCTGTGTATCTGGAGGATAGATGGCAAGTATCTTTTTCACTTCGGAAGGGGGAGGTTATTAGATGAAGAAAGGGACTTTTTTTGGAAAGACGAAAATCTTACAAGTATCGCTATTAATGTTCTTCAGAATATTAACTACACTAAACCTCTTGAACATCAGTGTAATCCACTTGTGAAATATTCATGATCTTTTAATGGGGCATTATACTGGATTTCACAATTTTTATTTCGCGGTGCTTGATAATCTATTCTTTTGTGTGTGTGTGTGTGTGTGTGTGTTCTTGGTTTTAAAATGTGGTATCTCATGTAAAGGTGAACGGAAGCAGATTATGCTCTAAATCAGCAAAAAAAAGACAAAGTGACGTTAGTTCTTTATATTTTCTTGCAAGGATAATTCAGCTTTACTGCATATTTGAAATTTCAGAGATGCAGGAACACCACACTACATATCCTGTACGCTGCACTTATTACTTACCAAGAATCATTCATGCGGGAAATATGTATATTTGTAATTTGAGGGGTTTTAATTTTGCAATCTCTGTATTGCGATTTCTCCGTTGAAATAAAAACTGGACTAAGCCCAAACGCTGAAGGTATTTTGAAAAGAAGAAGGTGAAAGGCGCAGAAAGTGCAAATGTTATAAAAAAAGGCGCGGGGGGGGGTTATTTAAGGGCTTATTTTGCATATTTTACACGTATTTAAGAAAGTGACACTCTCTGTATGGTTCTTTGTGTTTATAATTTGAAATGAAGTTATTCGTTTTAAATCTATTAATTTAAGCTGTAAACGATGAAAAATTCAATATTTATAAAATCTTCTTAATGTTTTTTTTTTTTTTTTTTTTTTTTTTTTTTTTTTTAAGTAAAGAATATTTGGCACAAGATTCGTAAAATTACACACTTTTCACTTTTTAATTTATGAAGAGAATTTACACTGCTCATCCCAGTCGTGGGAAAAATAACGCGGCATAGCTGAATTTTATATTTTAACCATAAAAATAAAACTTATATTGCATACGATTTTATGCTTCAAATTTATTAAAAATAATATTTGTAGAAAGTGTGAAGCAATTCATGCCATTACCAGATTCACATCTGCATTTTCTAAATTTAAATAACGGTATTTAATTGTTTATATTACATTTGCTAAACAATATCTTTAGTTTATTCCAAATTGTCTAGCCTGTTCTAAAATATTGATTGTCTGTTTAATTTGTCTACAAGGGTTGTCAATTTCTAATGACTTATTTATAAAAATGATTACTAGATTATTACTACGAAACGCCATGTTTTTATATGCAAAGGAGAAGAATATGTTACCATAAGAGAAGATATGTTACCAAGAGAAGAACGCGTTATTGAATACCATTAGATTTCTAAATATAACTTTACAGGTTTTTGAATGAAATATCCAACATCACCGCGAGTAAACAATACAAATAATTATAGTGAAATGCTACTTTTCAAGAAAAAACGCTATCTATTTTGTTATAATAGGAAAAATTATCTTTAAAAAGTTCTGAATGGAGTTTAATATGAAATATTGGAAAATGTGGAATAGGTGGTTTAAACCGTTTAAAAACTAATTATACTTTATATAACATCTATAAAACCGCTTTTAAAAATTGTGTTCAAGTCTTTTCTGTTTCGAGTCTATTTAGATAAGGTGCAGATGTAATCTTCTTTTTCAGCTCCGACACAGTCAAGGTGTGCCCAAGGAGGTCATTGAAGGACTGAAATTTCTCCTTGCTGAAATTCGGAAATTTTTCCAAAGATGCATTCATCGTTCCTGTTTTCCAGATCCTTAGTGGATGCCATGGAATAAATTACATTATTATCTATTATTCTCTACTACTCGGAAGAAAGAGTCATCTAAGAAAATGAACCTTTAAACTGGTGGACAAAATACTGTCAGCTAAAAAGGAAACACAGTACAACCAATTTACTTTCTTTGGTGTACATTATGCTTAACATCAATGCTTAAGTCACGTACACATTAGTAAGGTAAAATGTAAAATCTCTTACGAATCACAAAACCCAGTTTCTGCAGCGAGTGATTCGGGAAGAATAAGAGGTCAACACTACATTTTAGCATGGGCATCTTACTTAAGTATTTAGTTTATGGTATTCTCATGTGAGAACTTCAACTAACAGAGCCCAAAACTCGTTATTTCTTATTCCATAATACCTTCCTCTCCTCTACTTACATATATATTGTAAAACACTGTTATCAGAGTTCAATATTACATTCAAAATAATAGTTGGTATTCAATATTTAAATGCAGCCTAAATAAATATAAGAAAATAATATTCAATATTTTTCACTTTACTAAATTCGTATTATCAAAGCTAATTCTGATACAAGGAAAAGCTACAGATATGCTTAAAGATTAACTGATTGTAAAACTAAAATTAAATATTTTTTTTTAATTGTGGATACGCAAACTAATCACTAGCATTCTTTAAAAAGTGCATGTGATGACGTTTTCTGTTTTTTTATTTCTTTAACGATCGAGTGGTCTTTGGTATTTCTCAATTACATAAACGCTGTCCAACTCTAAAAGTAAGGTGAAATCGGGAATTCCGTACCTATAAAATAAGTCTACAGTAAAGAACATTCATTTCGTACTCACGGTGCAATCTCGATGAGGCTTAATCCCTTGTCTATCTTTTTTAATGTTGGGCTTGAGTCATCTTGAATTACTTCTTTTGCAGTAGGATTTCCTATGTCACTGTCTTTAGCCTGATTCTTCTCTGTAGTACTCTGCATGTGACCTTCCTGGTTGACGAATTCATTCACTTTATCACAGGAAGTAATTTCACGAATGAAGAAATTCGAAGTCGCCTGATTTTCACAATCACGAATGCTTTCAGCTTCTCCCTTTTTAGCTTTCTGACGTTGCCTAAAATAACAATTTATTCAAATTTTACTTCGTTATATCAGTATGGTAGGTAGAGTCATAGAAAGAAACAAACTTATGGAAAACCAACAGAAATAAATTTTGCAAGTTGAATTAAAACATCCCATCCTAATTTGCAAATGCATTATTCCACTTATCTAAATAGACTAGTTTCGACACATTAACGTATCCAAATAGACAAGATTTTCCTTCTCTGCTCCAATATAGTCAAGGTGAGACTACGGAGATCAGCTAAAGCACTAGATCCAAGTTTCTCCTCCTTGATCTTTTGACAATTTTAAATTGCAATACATGCAATTTAGCGTTTTTGTTTTTCGGCTCTTTAGTTGATACCATGAAATACATTACAACATTACCTAGTATTCTATGCTATCCGACATGCCATCTAAGAAAATGAACCTTTAAACTGATGGACAAAGTAGTTTCAGATAAAGAACAAACACAGTAGAACAATTTATGCTTCTTTAGTGTACCTTATGCGTAACATCAAAGTTTAGGACGTATATTCTAGTAGGTTAACCTATTTGTGCCCGGATATTTTTGCCACTTTCTTCAATTTTTGCTAATACCAGAAATAACATAGAAATTTTTGATGGCAACTTCTTGTATCAGGGATGATTTCTTTTAAAATCATTATGTATAACAAATGAAATAGCAACATATTACTTGGTCAAGCAAAAATATTTTTTGGAGTTGTGGTTCAAAACTCGTGATTATAGGCTAGAAAAAATAAATAACGTTTTCGAATAATAGCGAAAATGCCGTACCAAAAAAGGAACACGCATAATGGGTTAAAATGTTTCACAACACAACTAAAAAATTTAAACATCACAAAAAAATCTTTTTGTAGCGAGCGGTATGAGAACAACAAGCGGTCCACCCCGACTACATTTTAAAGTTGGCATCTTACTTTAGTAGTTAGTTTATAGTATTCCCATGTGAGAACTGCAACTAACAGAGCCGAAAACGCCTTACTCCGTATTCCACGATACCTCCCTCACGTCTGTTTAAAAATATATTGTAAAATATAGTTATTAGAAAACAATATTACATTCAAAATAATACATGGTATCCATTCTTTAAAGGCAACCCAAATAAATATAACCAAAAAATAGACCTTCAATATGCTATTACTTTACTAAATTCGTATTATCATTGGTCTAGTTCTAATAAAGAAAAAAAATTATATTTGTTATTTATTTTGAGAAATTGGGGTTTTTATGGTAAATTTTCGCTAAACTTTATCAAAACGGCTAACACACACACAGACACACCCATCAAGGTTGTACTGAATGAAATTCCAGGTTCAATTCTTTTTAACAGTGAGGTATTCATGAACATGATATTTGAAATGACGAAAAAACTAATACAATTCTTAACAGGGGATAAAATACGGCCAATTACGTGATCTAGTATGCACGTTTTTTCAAATTTACGTCCTATTGCCAACAAAAAAACTTCTACAGGAAGGAAATAGTTAAGTCAGAAAAAATATTTTAGGTCATTTCATGGCCAATAATATATTAATTTTATACTGAAATTTTCAATAAAAAATCTTTATTAATGTAGAAGTTATAGTGTTAATAGTCAAAAGAAAATGCAGAAATCAAAATACCGAGAAAAATACGTTTAAAGTTCTTAGTTAATATTAGTTCACAGCTGTATATGGCTTTTGAAATGGCCATAACTTAATTTCAAAACGTCGTAAGAAAAAAAAAATGAAAAGGTTCCAGAAACAGAAATGTATAGCACACAAGATTTGTGAATAGTTTTTGATTTTTTACCGAAATTCCATTTTTTGAAGGTAAGTGGACACCTTCTTAGAGTGACATGTTATATCGTTTTCTATTTGATAATTTCTTTAAACAATTAAATGTCTTCAGTGTTTCCGAATTATATAATCTCTATCCCACTCAAAAAGTAGTGTGAAATCGTAATGGTCTAATCGAAATCGTAATAATCTTTATACCTATAAAAAATGTTCATAATAATGGTTATTCTTTTAGTACTCACGGTGGGTTTATTTTTCTTTTTTTCGTGGTACAATAATCTCCTTTCAGAACTGGCGTTATTTTTTTATCATCTATGTTTTTATCTTTGTTTTCTTTATTACTGTCTTTCTTTCTAGAGCTCTTCAATTTGTGCAGGTCCAGCAATTCATCTGTCTTCTCAGAGGGTGGCATTTCATCAGGACTACAAAAATCAGAAAGCGCTCGTTCTTCATCAGATACTTCCTCATCATCTGTGTTTTGAGGTTTGTTACATATCCTAAAACAAAAATTTATTCAAATTTAACTTCGTTATATCAATATGGTACGTAGATATATAGAAAGAAACAAATACATGGGAAACCTACAGAAAGAAACTTTGTAGGTTGAAATTTATTTACAGCATCCGCTATACATTTACCAGAATTAGAAACATTATGATCTTAGCTACTTTTACAAAACTATAAGTTTAACAGCTTGCTCCTTAAGGGTTTAGTAGGTTAAAATAAATAGTTTATTAACAGAATTCAACATTTGTCATTTGTTTTTACAGGTATTTGCTGTTGAGAATAATCAGAATTTTTACAGAATTTAACTAATATTTGTTTTTATATAAGTTTTAATCTTTACTGCAGTATTGTGTTTGAAACTCAAGCATCATAAGAAGATTGAATTGCGGGATGAAACGTTTTTAATGCCTTCAAACTTTTTTCGTGCCACTTTAGAATACGCCACAAAATTCTGTTTATGAAACCAAACAAATAAAAGAACGACGTCTAATTTTTCTTTTCCTTTCTGTGGCCAGAATTACTTTCTAGCTTTGCTGCGTGAATGTAACGGTGGGCACTCAGGAAAGTGTAACTCTGGTTTTCACAGACTGCCCAAGTACAAATGCTGGAAATAAGCCACAGACAAATAAAATATATTTTTATCTTCTCTGTATCATAGTTTAAAGCTGTGGGTGAGTAGACTAAACAACTTTACTTTTGTTCTTCCTTTTTGTTTTTTGAAGTGGCTTAAGTAATTGAAAATTATATCAGCGCATGCCTCTAAAAAATCAGAAGCATCATATTTCATGCAGACTTTAATTAGTGTTAAATATTAAATTTTACTGTGGCTTATCGTTTCAATAGCAGACCGATCAAAATTTTTAAAATGTTATCCGGCAAAATTTTTCTGTACAAAATAGTTAATTATTTTGAAAGAATCTCAAACCAAATCGCAATCTATTTTAAATGCACTGGCAAACAAGAAGATTCACTGTGTCCGCATTTCATATCTTAAAGCAAATCTGGATGATTATAATCAAGTATCTTTTTTGTGCGATAGAGGTAGCGGGTGCGCAATAGCTGAAGAATGAAACTTATGGCCGTATCACACTAAAGTGAAAATCCGAGCAACTTCGCGCTGGACCAACTTTTCCGACGGACTTAATGGTGTGGTTATCTTTAAGGGTTGCAAAAGAAAACAAACTCTCTCCGACGCCAAAAAGTCATCGCATCGCTGATTTTGCGTGCAGGTTCTTATTTTAGTTGTCGTGCGTTGGTATATTTACATCGGATCAGCAGCAGTTTCAGCAGAATCAGATGGGCAGCAATCTCTAACTCCAAAGTCCACTTAAACCCGGCCATAATTTTATTTACACGTGATTCTGACATCGAGCCAAGCTGCCAAGCTTCGAAGATAGTCGCCATTGGTCGAAATTGCTTATGACGTGGCAGGAAGAAGTACTCTGATTGGCCGAAATTTCGTCCGACACGGATTTTCTCCTTCGGAAAGGAAAAAGTTGGAGTTCGCGGTCGTATAGGTAATGGCGGAGAAAATCGGCCGGAAACTTGATTTGCAAGGAAAGTTGGTCGGATTTTTCTCAGTGTGATAGCCCTATTAGCTTCCAAGACAAAAAACATGTACAAACACAGTACTACAATTTATGCTTCTTTAGTGTACCTTATGCGTAACATCAATGTTTAAGACGTATATTCTTGTGGGTTAACCCATTTGTGCCCGGATATTTTTGCAACTTTCTTCGATTTTTCCTAATACCAGCAATAACAGATAAATTTTTGATGTCAACTTCTTGTATCAGGGATGATTTCTTTTAAAATCAGTATGCATAACAATTGAAACAGCAACATCTTACTTGGTCGAGTAAAAATATTTTCTGGAGTTGTGGTTCAATACTCATGATTATAGGCTATGAAAAATAAATAACGGTTTCGAATAATAGCGAAAATGCCGTCCCAAAAAAGGAACACGCATAATGGGTTAAAATGTTTCACAACACAACTAAAAAATTTAAACATCACAAAAAACTCTTTTTGTAGCGAGCGATATGAGAACAAAAAGCGGTCCACCCTGACTACATTTTAACGTTGGCATCTTACTTCAGTAGTTAATTTATGGTATTCCCATGTGAGATTTGCAACTAACAGAGCCGAAAACGCCTTACCTTCCACGATACCTTCCTCACGTCTGTTTAAAAATATATTGTAAAATATAGTTATTAGAAAACAATATTACATTCAAAATAATACTTGGTATCCATTCTTTAAACGTAACCCAAATAAATATAACCAAAAAATAGACCTTCAATATGTTATTACTTTACTAAAGTCGTATTATCATTGGTCTAGTTCTAATAAAGAAAATTATTTATATTTCTTATTCATTTTGAGAAATTGGGGTTTTTATGGTAAATTTTCGCTAAACTTTATCAAAACGGCTAACACACATACACACACACACACACACACCAAGGTTGTACGGAATGAAATTCCAAGTTTAATTCTTTTTAACAGTGAGGCATACTTGAGCACGATACTTGAAATGACGAAAAAACTAATACAATTCTTAACAGGGGATAGAGTACGGCCAATTACGTGACCTAGAATGCACGTTTTTTCAAATTTACGTCCTGTTGCCAACAAAAAAACTTCTTCAGGAAGGAAATAGTTAAGTCAGAAAAAATATTTTAGGTCATTTCATGGCCAATAATATTTTAAACTTATACTGAAATTTTCAATACAAAATCTTTATTAATGTACAAGTTATAATATTTATAGTCAAAAGAAACTGCAAAAATCAAAATACCGAGAAAAATGCGTTTAATTTTCTTAGTTAATACTAGTTCGCAGCTGTATATGTGTTTTTAAATGGCCATAACTTAATTTCAAAACGTCGTAAGATAAAAAAGAAAAAGGTTCCAGAAACAGAAATGTATAGAGCACAAGATTTTTGAATAGTTTTTGATTTTTCACCGAAATTCCATTTTTTCAAGGTAAGTTGACACCTTAATAGTGTGACATGTTATGCTGTTTTCTGTTTATTAATTTCTTTAAAGAATTAATTGTTTTTAGTTTTTCCGAATTATATAAACTCTATCCCACTCAAAAAATAGGGTGAAGTCGGTAATCTTTATACCTATAAATAAATGTTCATAGTAAACATTATTCGTTTAGTACTCACGGTGGGTTTATTTTTCTTCTTTTCCAGATATAATAATCTTCGTTGAGAATATGGTTTATTTCTTTATCATCGTTTATATTGTTATATTCATTTTCCGTAGAGCTCCTCATTTCTTCCTGATGCACCAGTTCCTCTGTTTTCTCACAGGACGATATTTCATCACTGCAAAAAGCAGGAAGCGCTTGATCTTCAGCATCTTCAGCATCATATACTTCCTCATCATCTGTCTTTTGATGTTTGTGGCATATCCTGAAGCAAAAATTTATTCAATTTAACTTCGTTATATCAATATGGTACGTAGATATATAGAACGAAACAAGTGTATAGGAAATACAGAAAGAAACATTGTAAATTGAAATTTATTTACAGCATTCACTGCACATTTATCAGAATTATAAACGTTATGCTGTTAGCTACTTTTAGAAAACTATAAGTTTAACAGCTTGCTCCTAAAGGGTTTAGTTGGTTAAAATAAATAGTTTATTAACAGATTTGAAATTTTTTCATTAGTTTTTACAGGCATTTGCAGTTGAGAATAATCAGAATTTTTACCGAATTCAACTAATATTTGTTTTTATAACTATAAGTTTTGATCTTGTATTTTGTTTGAAACTAAAGCATCGTAAGAAGACTGAATTGCAGAATGATGCGTTTTTAATCCGTTCAAATTTTTCGTGTCTCTGTAGAATACGCCACAAAATTCTGTTTATCATACCAAACAAATAAAAGAACAACGTCTAATTCTTTTTTTCCTTTCTGTGGCCAGAATTGCTTTCTAACTTTGCTGTGTGAATGTCACGGTATGCACTTTGGAACGTTGAACTCTGGTTTTCACATACTGCCTAAGTACAAATACTGGAAATAATCCTTAGACAAATAAATTAAATTTTTATCGTCACTGTAACTTAGTTTAACGCTGTGGGGGAGTAGACTAAACAACTTTCCTTTTCTTCTTCCTTTTTCTTTTTTCAAATGGCTTTAGGAATTAAAAATTATACCAGCGCATGCCTCTAAGAAAAGCAGAAGTATCATATTTCATGCAGACTTTAATTAGTGTTAAATATTAAATTTTACTGTGGCTTATCGTTTCAATTACAGATCGATCAAAATTTTTAAAAAGGTTATCCGTCGAAAGTTTTCTGTACAAAACAATTAATTATTTTGAAAGAATCTCAAACGAAATCGCGATTTATTTTAAATGCGATGGCAAACAAGAAGATTCACTGTATCCGCATTTCATCTCTTAAAGCAAACCTGGATGATTAAAATCAAGAATCTTTTTTGTGCGATAGAGGTAGGGAGTGGGCAATAGCCGAAGAATGACACTTGGCTTCCAAGACGAAAATCATAGAAGGATCGCTATTAATATGCTTCAGAGTATTCACCACACTAAACATCTTGAACAACAGGGTAGTCCACTATGGTGTGAAGTATTTATCACATTTAAATTGCTGTTTGGATTTTACTGTATTTCACAGAATTTTTTCTACGTGTTCAGTAATCAAATTAACATTGTATTTCGAGATTTTCGAGATCAATGGGATCTTTTGATTCTGTGGCGATTCTTTGCAATTTACGCATTAGCATAAATAATAATCATTTCACATAATGGTTGCCATTAAGGAAAACTCTCCATATATATTTAATTTATACATAGTTTTATAAGATTGGCGTATTTAGCGCCGTAAACCATTTCATCTTACTGTGGGGAGAAAATATCCAAGGGGTGCCATTTTAAATATCCAATAGCGATATCTTTTATATCCTCCATAGTCCTGTCTCCTGAAAAACATCAAACTGTGTAATCTCGAGGAGCTACTTATTCCCATTTTAATTGTGATAGGGCGTTAGAGTTGCAGAGTTTACAAATTTCACACATTTTTTTTAAATTTATGACGTCACTGTTTGACTGCCGTAAAGGATACCCCGGTAGATTAATTTCGGAGTTACTTTCGATATTTCGCATAATTGTTTTCAAACAGTTATCATTAAACTTTGCGTGACCTTTATGGAGAAACGTAATTCAACGTTAAAATAAAACTATACTCGCAACCTGCATGCGTATGTTAGGCAACGCCTGCGCGTAATTAAATGCCAAAAATAAAAATAATAAATAGAAAAATTTTAATATATCGCGCTTTGAAACGAACTTTGTAACTTTTAAAATGAACATTTTCAGCGCCGTGAAAACATTTCAATTTTTAAATAAGCACCGGATTAAAATACCACTTCTAATAATAATAATCGTGAATTTCTTAGTTTATTTCTACAGTAAATTTTAATCAAAATATCGTCTCCCTGTGTTGAAAATAGAGCTGGAATAAATGAGTTAAAATTATGGCGTAATTTTTAGGTATCTTAAAGCATTTGACGTCATAGATCCTCACTTGCGAATTGAAATTCTGATATCCCATTTAAAAACTCGATTGGTTGAAAAAACCGTTTTTTCTAATCCTTTCTGTGGCAACAGCCGAACATAAATTCTCGTGCCGTGATCGCAATGTAATGAATGGCGTAAGATCGCGTTGATGCTATTAAATTCTAAACATTAGGTTGCATTAAAATTCGTAAAAAATCATCTAATTTACA
This sequence comes from Cheiracanthium punctorium, assembly GCA_038373885.1. Taxonomy (NCBI): domain Eukaryota; kingdom Metazoa; phylum Arthropoda; class Arachnida; order Araneae; family Cheiracanthiidae; genus Cheiracanthium; species Cheiracanthium punctorium. The sequence goes on from JAWZYV010019592.1 coordinate 39,393, forward strand.
TAATATTTTCGTTTTTATTTTAAAAGAGGGAGAAAAGAATGTTTCACGATTTGTCAAAATATCTAAAAGTTATGACGGATAGAATTCAAGATGCGACAGTTTTAAAATTATTTTACGAAACAATTCGCCGACGTAATCCAATGTTAAAATAAAACTATACTCGCAACATGCATATGTTAGGAAACATATGCCTGCGACATAATTAAATGCGAAAAATGAAAAAGGAAATAGAAAATTTTTAATATATCCCGCTTTAAAATGAATTTTGTAGCTTTTAAAATGAAGAACATTTTCAGCCGCGTTAAAATGTTTCAATTTTTAAGTAAGCAAAGGATTAAAATACCACTTATAATAATAATAATAATCATGAATTCTCAGTTTATTTCTAAAGTAAGTTTTAATCAAAATATCGCCTTCTTGTGTTAAAAAAAAGAGCAGGGATAAATGCGTTAAAATTGTGGCTTAAGTTTTATGTATTTTAAAGCATTAGACGTCATAGATCCTCACTTGCGAATTGAAATTCCGATATCCCATTTAAAAACTCGATTGGTTGAAAAAAACCTTCTTTCTAATCCTTTTTGTGGCAATGCAACAATATTATCACGTGCCATGATCAATTAATGTAACCTCGTAAGCTCTCCGCGTCGGTGATATTAAATTCACGTTGCATTAAAATTCGTAAAAAATCACCTAATTTACATAATATTTCCGTTTTTATTTTAAAAGAGGGAGAAAGGAATGTTTCACGATCTGTCAAAATATCAAAAAGTTATGACGGATAGAATTCAAGATGCGAAAGTTTAAAATTATTTTACGAAAAAATTTGTCGAATCAGCTACTTAATATAAAAATTCCTAAAAATCAGTAAATTATGTTACGTATTCAGAACAAACTGTTTTTAAAAGAAAATTTTCTCCTCTATCCGATGATACAAATGCCATTTTGCTGCGAGCGTAATTTCCGCCGTTATTACGAATTAGGTGAGAAAAAATGCAAAAAATCGCATAAAACATAAAATTAAAAAAAATCTAGGTCGAATTTTGAAAAAATCGCTTCGAGGTGCACAGCTTCATGTTTAGATCTTCCCGAATACCAAATTTGCTGTTTCTAGGTGTAGCCGTTTGTCCGTAACGCCACCGACACACAGACCCACAGAACCACACACAGACCCACACACAGACATCTTCTTTTATAATAAGTAGAGATAGAGAAGATAACAAAGTGTAAAATGAGTTACTTAGTTTGTCTGTGTCTCGCCTAGCTCCTAGACGGGTGATCCTAGACCTACCAAATTTTGTATGGAAATTCTCCAGGACCGGTCCCGACACACGTCGAAGCGATTTTTTCGAAATTCAAATTATTTTAGGAGATATCGATAAAAAACGTGTCGCAAAAGGATCATTTTTGCTCTCGTCATTTCGCAATTGTAACCCCGCATTGGAAAGAGCGAGGTTTGAGCATATCTAGGTTGCCATGTTTGGCAAGTTTATTAAATTATTCAGACTCTTGAAGTAAAAGTAAAAGAATGACGATTTTTTTTGTTTGGATTATTTGTAAGGTTATTTTTTAATTAAAATATCGTGTGCATGTGAAATCAGAGCAGGAATGGAATTATTTATACTCAAAAGAAAAATAGGATTAGGAAATTTTCCGAAAATAATGCGCAACTTTTTAATTTGGCGAAAAATAAAAGGGTTGATGTGCGATTTTGAGAAGATGCGCTTCTAGCGCCAAGCGCTATTTATCGTCTGCTTTTGCTACTTGGATTATGAATACACCTGAATGAGTTTTTAAACTTTATTTCAGTTCGAATTGTGCACTTTTCTGCGCAGCTAGACATATCAAATTTAATTGTATTTAATCACACTCATCAATAATGACATACTTTCTAACTTAATGGAATAAGGAAAGAAAATAGGGAAGACCCATGGATTATAATACGCTTTTAATACATAGCACTTTAGTACGTATTTAAAATCTGTAAGTGTTTCAGATTTTCTTACTTTTTTCCTTTCCATTTTTTATAAAGGCCAATATATTCAGAAGCTCTTCAGAATTAATATAGGACGAAAATAATTTGTTCCTTTTTGTAGGTTCTTATCATTTAACCATCTTATTTTTCTAACCAGGTGTGGCCCGACAGGGTAAGCATCTCATCTGGGCGCCGGCTTCGAAAGGGCGTCATTTCGAACTCAAAAACTTAGAGCATAAAAGGGGCGTCTTTTTACATTAGAAGGGCGCTACCCTAGGGCCGCTCTTATTTGTAACCATCTTCATTTTAAATTCCATTCAGAATCTGAGAGATTTCAGTGCGAAGGAAGCCGGTGAGGAACAGGATTCTCTCCGAACAAGATTTATTAAGATGGCGAACCAACTGGTCGCCGGAGGCGGCTAGTAATTTATAATCTTGGAAAAAATATATCCAATGTAACTGAACAAAAATCAGAAAATTCACTAATGATAACTGATTTCTGTATTTAGACCGTAGGTGGTAAGTATTCTTACCACGGCGTTATACAGGGTTGACAATGAGGCCAGGGTTAACAATGGCTGATATTACATTTCTGCATTCTAGTTAACACTTCCAATGCGTTAGGATACTTTTCTTTACAAGGATTTAGAAGTTATTTAGTTCAAAAACTGTGTATATTTTAAATACTTTCCAGCAAGGATTTCGGTTTGTCTCCCACTCCGACTATACATAAATTGTTCGACACTAGGATGCTACACTAACAAAAATCTCTCGGTACTAACCGATATTAACGAAGTATTAGCGATTGGCATATTAAAAATTCCCGATCTCCATGGTGTGTGAGCTAGCTAACTGATATACCCGAAACTGTTCGTTTGAACTGTTCGTAAATCAGTAATGGATGAGGTACTAAGGAAATTCTCTCGGTACTAAAGATTGGCATATGTGAAATTTCCAAACTGCATGGTGTGCGGGCTGGCGAAATGAACCTGTTGTGAAGTGAAATTGCACAAAAATGGTCATTATAGACAGTTGGTCTCTTATCTGCTTAACATGTATTTCGAATTTCTGTGCTTGGTCCGAAAGCCGCTTATAAATCCACGTCAGAAGTACAACACAAGGGGAGGGGGTACGGTAAGTTTCGGAGAACACCACGGAAATCTCCAGTTGAGTCGGCAGACGCGATCTGGTTTTGAACTAGGCACCTTCCATTTACCATTTCGAGTGACTTAACCCCTCTGCCATGGTGTGGCTGAGTAACAAAGTGATGAGTTAAATAGACGATAGGTTTTTTTCAACAAAATTAAAAGTTTTATTTTGGATGAATGAGCTTTACGATTCAAGAGGTCATTCTTAACCTGCAACTCAATTTTGTCTGATTTGCCGTAGGTATTTTAGTATTATGCTTCAAGAAAATTTCGCGCAATTTTCACAAAATCTAAAACAGCAAATAAACATTTCAAGAAAAGTTTTAAAATGTATTGAAAATTATAAAAAAAATATGACATTTATTGTTTCAGTCCTTCCTGATCATTTACAAAATTTCATTCTATTCTCTTAAGCCATTTTTGAGGGATACGATAACAAACATATACGCGATTTTCACAAAATCTCAAAATGTAGGAAATATTTAAAACAGTTTGGGCACATCTATAGTTTAAATTAACTTGACATTATTCCTAAATTCATTCTATTCCATTGTCATTTTTCAGAAATGGTACAATTTTTCCAAAGTTTCAAAATCTATAAAAAGTTTTGAAGTACGTCGACATCAGTGGCGTAGCCACGGGGAAGGGGCTAGGGAGTTACACCCCTTCCTTCATGAGAAAATTATTTTGTCATACAAAATGTATTTTCTTCACTCTAATCCCACGCACGTATGCATATATATGAGTTGCAGTAGTCGTAACCCCTCCCCCGTGAAAAAGTTTTCGCTACGCCACTGATCGACGCCTATTGTTTAAATGACGACCTGTGACGATACCAATTTTTTTTTCATTCGCAACAGTAGTTTATAAGTAATGGACAAATATTTATGTATTTTGAAAAGATTTTTTAAAAATCACAAAATCTAATCCTTTTTTTTAAATTCGAAGCCTACATTACACCTATGATGTCGCTAAATTTCAGTTCATTTGCTTGACTCATTTTTACGTGACACGCGAACAAGAACAAAAAAATCTGGAGTGACTCCACTCGACTTTCCGAACACTTACGATTAAGATCAGTACCAAGCATTTAAATAAATTTTAATCGATGAATAATTCAAACATATATACCAAATTTAAGCTCAATGGAATGTACCGTTTAAACGCTAGCGCACTTTCAAGAATTTCTCCTCATAGGCCATAATGTAAAAGAAATCTTTGTCGTAGCCCTGTAGAAAAACTATAAGTCCTATACACACCAAAATCAATACCGGTCTTGCGATGGTGGTTTATAACATGGATACCCAATCTGAGCTCAATCGAATGTACCGTTTAAACGCTAGCGCACTTTCTAGAATTTCCCCCCCATAGGCCATAATGTAAAAGAAATCTTTGTCATAGCCCTGTAAAAAAACTATAAGACCTATACACACCAAAATCAATACAGGTCTTGCGACGGTGGTTTATAACATATATACACTTTTTGAGCTCAATCGGAAGTACCGTTTAAACGCTAGCGCATTTTCAAGAATTTCTCCCTATAGGCCATAATGTAAAAGAAATCTTTGTCGTAACCCTGTAGAAAAAATATAAGTCCTATACACACCAAAATCAATACCGGTCTTGCGACGGTGGTTTATAACATATATACCCAATTTGAGCTCAATTGCACGCCCCGTTCAGGAGCTATCGTGTTCACTCACATACACACACACACACACACACACACACACACACACACACACACACACACACACACACACACACACACACACACACACATACACACATACATACATACATCTCGTAAAAATAGCATAAATGAATTCAGACGACCCCAAAACGTGTAAATACACCAAAATCTCGAAGTCGAATTTTTTCACGATTACAATACTTTCCTTACATGGTACATGTTCGGAAAGTAAAAAAGCGTTACGTACAGAACAAGACAATGACAGACAGACATACTTCTTTTTTTTTTTTTTTATGGTAGTACTGGATTCACGAGTTCTTGAAATGGATAGAAATCGCTAAATTTTTGGATTTCAAGTAATGTACAGACAAAAGTCTAATTGTTTTTATACAAATATTATCAAAAGTTTTTAAACATGAAATATCTATTGATTTCTTCCGTTCTTGAATGGGACGAGAGCTAATGGGTGTGTAGAAAGCTTGAGAAACTATTCCAAACTTAAAATTTTATTGCTTCTAAGAGATCGTTGAAAAATCCGCATAGCACAATTAACAAACAGTAATTTTTAAATAACAGTTCATTGAATACCACAGTTTTAACAAAGCTCAGAATCTCAGCTAATATTTTTCATAATGATGCCGAACTCTGCCCCTAAGTATTGATAGATTACAATTAGTTGTTAGTTGTTATTCGAAAACTACAACTAAAACTAATAGTTGTTAGTTGAAGGTCCAAGTAACTCGGCTCAACTAAATCAGTTTTAGTTTTCGGATCAACGAAAACTAATTTAGTTGAGCCGAGTTAGTTGACTTTCAACTAAAATAGTTGTTAGTTGAAGATTCGACTAGCTTGGCTCAATTAAATTAGTTTTAGTTTTCTGTTCAACTAAAACGAATTTAGTTGAGTAGAGTTAGTTAAACCTTACAAGTGAGAGCTGTTAGTTTAATTGTCATTTATCTGTGAACTAACTAAATTAGTTGTAGTTTAGTTAGTTAGATGTTAGTTATTGACTAGCTCTGATCTCAGAGGCATTTCCAAGACCTAATTTTCACCGGAACTGTGCAAAGAAAACTTCATACTACAAAATAATAAATTATCTGATATTTCCTTTTATTTTCAGATGTTCCTTTTATTTTCTCCCATGCTTATGAGTTGAAATTTTTGTTGACATACAACTGTCTTCTTACGCTAAGAAATTTAAACATAAAATCTAGATTTGAGGTATATTTTAAAATATGTAACTAGTTTATTAAAAGTGTTTTTATAATAACCTTAAAAAATTAACGATTGCTTGCATTACCGATTTTAAATTTTCTGACATTATTCGCACAGAAATATCCCTAGGCATTCTTAGAACTTTTCAAGAATGCCAACGGATGACATCCCTACCCCCCAAAGACTTGATGGCTTGGAAGAAATAAAAAAAATGCCCGAATTCTTCCGTCATAACGTCACGATGAAGAATAATATTAAGCATCACAACTAATTTACAACACTAAAAATATAATAGATAATATTTTTAGTGTAGTAACTCTTTTTTCTAAGAGATAGGCCAACATAATAACCAAATAGGAAGAATAAAACATTTTTTTCTTGGTGAATACGTGACAAGAAATAATGAATATTTAGTTAAAAAAAGTTTGTCCGAAAATATCGGGAAAAAAGCTCAAAGGGATTATAATATACTTTTCTTTTGTAACATTTTTTATTCGTATTAATTTAAATGTGTCTGCCTTTTATTTTTAATTTTTTTAAATAAATCTGTCATAGGGCTGAAAGTAGAAAAAACAACTTGATTTGACTACCAGAATTACACAGGTCGACGTATAATCAATCTTTATTAAACGTAATACACCACTATATTAACTTACGTAAGCGTGTAATAATAGGAATTCAAAGCCGTGTCTATTGTTTAGAGCGTTTTTTCTTCGAAAAATGAATTAAAGTTGAGGCATGAAACAACAGCTAAAATTTCTCATTTATAAACTTATGACCTTACAAATATTAATAACAAGCCGGATTTAATAAGAGTATAGATTAACTTTTACAATAATGAATAGTTATATTTCATTTGTATAATAAAGTGAAAAAGATCTTTTTATATTCAGATAATTGTATTAGCGTTAGATATTGATATTTTTAAAAGAGTGTGAAAGTTCATATAAATGCTTGCTTTTCTTGTTCTTTAATATAAGTTGTTTTCCTTAGTTTTTAAAGTGATATAGCACGCAGATTATTTTTAACGTTTTAAATGAGTCTTTCAGCTCAGAATTAAATATTTAAAAGCGCAATATGAATATTAATAATACTTTTAAAAAATGCATAATGTTTTTTTCAAAATGTAATATATTTGTATCGATTACAAATGAAGATATTGGTTTACTTCTTTTAAACAATTTATTTTAAAACGTTAATTTGCTTTAGTTAATAAACTTTGATAATAATTTTTTTTAAATCTACAGTAATTGTTTTCAAGAATAAATACATCGGAATAAATGTTGTTAAATATTCTGGTTATTTGAATTCTTTTACTTTTAGTGTAACCATAAAAAGCACACATAGTAATAAATTCCTTTCGTTGGAGCTTCGTGATTTAAATTCAGTTTAGAGTAATTTATGTCATGAATGTGGATGATGAAGTTAGATTATAATCCATAATATTAAACAATAATGCGCATTACAGTCTTGATTCTAAGTTGTGAGAGTTTCATGGAAAGCCTGTCTTGATCTATTTTGGATTAGAGTGGTAATTTAGATCTAATTAGGGTATTGATGTAAATGCGATTTGGATGAGCACCAGGTAATGGTTATTGGAAGGTGTATCTCCGGTTTTACCACCAGCTTCTTCGATGACCTACGGGATCTCTGATTTTACAGTCATAGTACCAATCGATCCCCACCATGGCCGAGTGTATTAGATACTGAACATGAAGGACGGCCGAAGTGTGAAGGTTAATATTCCGCAGCCTGCTAAACGGGTGCCGATCCAACAGTCTGGAGTTTCGGGCGGTATTCTCCAGATGTAACGTGAATACGCGTTAGATCCCCTTAAAAAGTCCTCCATCTAAGGCATCCCTCTTTAGGCAGCCTTTGTTAAGCCTTACTTTAACCAGTGTGGTGGTGTCCCGTGGTAAGCTTAAGTTCTTAATCGTATAGTGGAAAGCTGAACACATTGTGTAGTGAATAACGAAAAAAAAAAACCAACCAGGCCCGTACTCCTACAAATAACAGAAAACAAATATTAAAATGAAACACAGTATGCTGAAATGAGTTGCCAAACTCGAAATGCAAGACTAACATAATTTTATTGGGAATCTTTTCGAATTTTGTTTAGTTATTTTTTTACACAGCTGCTAAATACAAAGTTTCTTAAAATATAATTGTCTGGGGAGATGTGGCATTAACTAGCATATATAAATTTAAACACACATGGGAGCAAGTACACGGGAAATGAACCAAAGAAAATATTGCATATTCACCAATCGACGCTGAGTCTGAATGCTGTGCTCCATGTCACTAGGCTGTCGCAGCTTGGTCATCAATAGTACAGGGGTATGGGAACAGGACATGGATACCTCTTGTCATCAGTGAACGAGGTCCGGATAGGTAGTGAAGTCCCTCTTTCTTCGGAGCAATATTCGAATGTAACATCGGCTCTGATCTAGCCTGATGATGGTAGCGTTACATATCCCGTTGAGTCTCTCGGCACTTAGAACACTTCTCTGGTTAGGAAGTTTTTCTTCCTCCTTTTTTCTCAAGCCACCAAAGATGCATCTGCACTCACCTTTTTTGATGTTACTTGGGCACCTCCTGGAGAATTTTATTGGATGTCTTCTCCGCCTTCCGTCAACTATCGTGTTTGGATGGCCACTTCGCCCCCTCATGGTGTGGGGTCGGTTGCCTCTCTCTGCATAATTTTATGGGGTATAAATATTTTTTCTCCTTCACACTTATTGTGCTAAACTGTCAATACTTCAGACACTTCGGCACCTGAATTTTATTTATAGCCGTCGTGGTAGCACCAGACGACTGGCGACTGGTCCTGTATTGCGGAAGTGGCTAAGTTTGCTAACATAGTATACTGGCTGAATTAACCGTCGTTGACGGGTAAGTACGTAATGCAAATTTCCAAAATACCTGAATATTCGTCAGTATAATAGGTATTTTCATATTTCGAATAATTTTTGCACAATCTCGAAATTTATTCGAACTTTTTAAACAATTCGACATATTTAGTTTTAGTTGAGTGACTACTTATCATGTCATCAAACTTAATTTCATTAACTTTAGTTGTTATTATGTGATGAGCGAAAGAATATTTATGCATTTAATTTTTTTTTTTCAAAATCTCAAAATTTAATCAAAATTTTTCAAAAACTTGAATCCCATAGCTTAAATTGATTGACCACCTATCGTGTCGCCAAATTTCCTTTCCTTCCCTGTATCCTTATTACGTGATGCTCGAACAAAAATTTACTCATTTTCAAACGTTTTCCGCAAAGTTTAAAAATTTAATCAAAATACTCGTACTTTAAAAATTCGACGACTATAGTTTAAGTTGAGTGACACCTATTATCCCTACTAGCAATTTTGCTCGGACTACCACCGGCCAACGGCCTCGCCAGCCGATGATGGCCCGAGCAAAATTGCTAGTAGGGATATCACCAAATATCCTTTCATTCGTTTTAACCGTTATTGCGTGATGCTCGAAAAAATAAAAATGCCTGAAACGATTTTCGCAAAATCTCAAAATCTAATAAATATTTTTAAGAACTTCAAAGACCATAGTTTGAGTTGAGTGACTACCTATCATGTCACCAAATTTCATTTCATTCGCTTCAGTCATTTTTACGTGATGCGCAAAAAAAAAAAAAAATCATCACTGACAGAACGACAGACAAACTTTTTTTTTTGATGGCCGTACTTGATTCCCAGGTGCTCCAAACGGATAGAAATCGCAGAACTTTTGAATTCCAAGTGCAGAGACAAAAGTCTCATTTTATTTATATGTATTTTAGGATGGGTTGGATTTTGTGTCATTTTACGTTCCACGGCAATTTCTGAAAGCTAGTTGTCTGTGAAATTTTGTTCTACTGGGCTTATAAAACGCGCGTAAGCTGTAGTTGAAATGATTCCTTTTACGAATTTTCAATAATATTTTTCATTTTTAGGCTTTTTATCAGTTCTAATAAAGTTGAAATTATTTTTAAAAGATGCCCTCACATTATATAACACTTTATAAAGTTAATTGTTTGATCCACTGAATTTCTGCCGTACATATTAAAAGGATGTGATAAAAAAGCAGTTTCAAATATTACTGACTACATTTCTCATGTTTCAAAAGGAAAAGAAAAAAAAAAGATAGAAAATTTGTGCTAAAAGCACTTCCTACTTTTATAGGCGTATAATATTTTCTACGGTTCATAAAACGAAACAGTTTGATTAGCTATCTTTTATTGTTCAATATATGTCTTCATCAGACTACCGAAAGAAAGTTGAAGTCCCTTATAGTATTTTCCCAAAACTCTGAATGTGTAAAAGTTTTGTCTTTGTATCCTCTTATAAAGAACTACTTCACAACTGTCTGGTTTGAAAAGGCCATAAATGTAACCATAAACATATAAATGAGATTTTTTTTTTTTTTTACTGTCTACTTATATAACTGATAATACAGGGTGTCTCATAAATGTTGTGACAAACCTCTAGGGCAGGTAGGATTTAGAATCGTATGGCACTGTGCCACCAAAAACGGTGTTTTCATTTACTTGTTATTAATCACATTTAAAAAAAGTTTTGAAATATTTGCCTGATTTCTTAATAGAGTTTCACTGGGCTTGTCTCCGAGAATTAAACCATTGAAATGAAATAGATTTTCAAACTATTAATTTTAATGAAGATCTGTCAGTGAAAGAGTTTGACAAATCATAGTCGGAAAACTCACTACTATTTTCAGTTCTTCTGAAGTGATTATCACTACCTATAGGAAGACAATTTTTCCGACCACACTTTCCTATGTGATTCCGAATCCTTATGCTGTTCCTTGTCTAGTCTAGATTTTTGTCACAATAATTATGGAATATCCTGTGTAGTAGGTATTTGTTTTGACAGTTATGATTGTGCCCATATAATAAAAAGAAATGTCTAATTAACGTCATAGTTAGAATCAAACGTTTTAGGTGTGTAAATTAATTTATGCAGGAAAAGTTTAAGGCAAAAAGTCTATTTCAACAATGAACATTTTTACTGAAGAAACATTACTGGCTTTATTGTTCTTATTCGATTTTTGTATTTTTATGAACTCATCAATCAGTTGAGGCAAAAAAAAAATCTGGAAGAACCGATAAATAAATAAACAGGAAATGGCAAGTTTTAGTAAGAGTGCAAAAATGTTTTAAGAGCAAACTTTCACAAAAATTAAGGACAATCAAACAATAACATCGAAAATTTTCAAACTTGCCTTAGTGTGAACATTTGTATGTGAATATTTCTTATTAGGAAAATGGTAAGTTTACAATAATTTTTTTTAGTTAAGAAATCAACTCATTAGGTGGTCATTGAAAACGTAGTAAAAGGAAATCTTGTCAATTGCTTCAAGAACATATAAAAGAATTGAGATTTTATTACTATTTTATGCGAAATATAGCTAAATATCAGGAAAATAAGTAAGAATCTCATACATATCTAAAGAGAGAAAAACGAATTTGTCTGAAAAAAAATCTATCTCTAATATAAATACAGCTTGATGGCATAAAAATGAACGCAAAGATAGCAGAATTGGTACATATCAATAAAAGCTGTGGATCTATAGGGCATATTTGTTCATAGTATGCTATTGGTAATAAAATAATAAATATTACTCGTATCCTGGTGTCGTATCTGATTTTTATCGAATTAGTGATTCCTGAATAGCCAATGACAAGCCAGAGCGTAAATTCAATTAATAAATGGAAAAAATAACTTTTTATGTGTACCTGTTATTCTTTTTATTATGCGAGATTTATGTGCTATAAGATGTAAGCCTACAAAAATAACCTGTATTATAAAAGAGGTAAGATCAAAGCCAATATGTGTAAAGTACAGGGTGCCCAGTAATTGAACAAAAATTGGAATTGTTCAGAAAAAGAGCTTGAGAAGAGAAAAGAAAAATATTCACTTCATGTATAAGTACACACTCATTCCGATTTAATGCACGAGAGTTTCGAAGTGCTTCACAATACTTGCAACAATATGGCGAAGCCTAAGATAAAAGTTGTTCAAAAGTGAACGAATATTTTGCAGTGTGATGACGAAAATTTCAGCAAAAAGGGACAAAATTTCAGCATAAATGGCCGAAATTTCAGCAGAAAATGAAAATCTGCTTTTGGTTGGACAAACACGGCATTCTACTCCAAACTGCTTGCAAACAAGCGAACTTTCACTGAAAACTGCTTGCAACTTCGTCTGTCTAGTACTGCGCCACAGCACAAAATGAAAACTCTTATTAATTCAAACTCGTTTCATAAATTGTAAACCGCGAAGTTTTGCGTCGCCAAGTTTTACGTCACTATGACCTCCCAATAAACAGTTAATGCAGTTTCAAATTTTCGGTAAATACGTGGCACCCTGCATGCAAATTAGATTAAACAGTTCTAAAACGTGGAAAAAGATTGCTGAAGCATTTCTAAATTAGGTATTTATTTACTTAAAAACTTCTTTAATTTATGAGTTTCATTAAAACAATCTTTCCATTATGGTCCATGAATGTACGCTAAAATGCTTTGCTCTGAGATAATTCTGTCTCAGATATAGCATCAAGTAGAAAAGGATCGCACTAGATGTCAAATGAGCTTGAACCTGCAAATATCTTGACTTTTTGAAAAAAGCAGTTTTCAGACATATTTTCACTGTTTTATGGACATTTCAAGTAAAATTCACAGAGGCGAAAATTGCGAAGAAACAAAAATGAAAAAATGATATCTGTTGAAAATGAAAAAAGTAAACAGGAAATGCATTTTCTCTTGAGCTTGGATGCGAATAGAAGTATAGTATATTTTTGAGCTATAAAAGTCATTTACTGTGTAAGATGCTAGAAGTATATATAAGATCATGTATATGTAATACCTCATAAATATCGAAAAATGTATTGTGGCTTATAACACTGTCTTGTATTGTTCTAAAATATATTACAGAAAAACAGAAATAAACGTATTTTATCAAGATTTGCGTTGCTGTATAGTAGTTTCTGCTGAAAAGGTAGTCAAAAAATGTTAAAATAAGGAAAATATTTTTATGATAAATAATTAAAACAAATCTAATTTGATGCTGGACAAGATATTGTCGAGTTTAAAATATTCAGTTTGTGTGTGTCCTCTTGACTCATTGCGAAAATTTTGATACACAATCTTAGGGAAATTGAACCATAATGAGTTGTCTCAAATAAAGTTTTTAAAATGATAGAATGACTGCTTAAATAAATGACAATGAAAAATTTCAAAGTAAAATTTAAAATTTTTGAAACATTTGAGCAATATCGCATTTCTAACTGGCACTTTTTGACTAACTAGACCAGGGGTCTCCAAACTTCTCAGCCCGAGGGCCGCATTAACTATCAAACAGCAGTTTGGGGACTAGTTACATACTTGTGGTAAAAAAATAAAATAAGAAAACATTGATGCTGTTTTTAATTATTTGTTTAATTTTTAAAATTATTTTATTCAGGTATTATTTAATAACACATTGATACATTACACATGAACACCTGTATTAGTGGGAATGGTGAAATTGTTTCCTGGATACAGAAATAGCAGACGTTTTTGGCTTTAGATTTGATTTCCCTGATATCAACAGTGGCCCGAGATTATCATCACACGAGTTTGTTCTACCATTGACAAGTTCCTTAGGTCATCTTACTGACTGTGAACAGAAGTAGAAAAAGTAAGCAAGTGAATACGGTTTTTCAGTGAAGTGATCAGTTGAAAAACATAACGCACTCTTGCGTGCTTCTATTTTAATTACGTAAAAACGTAACGTCCACGTAAGCGGCTGCTGATCTTAGCCGAATACACGTAAAATTTCATGATGATTCGGGAGCCGTAGTTTGGAGACCCCCTAAACTAGACTAATACTTTTTAATTAACGATTTACATCTAAATTGATAGCTCTCAAGTATTTCTGCTAAAAATGAAAGAGATTGGGAGTTTACGTCTACAGTACGGTTATGCCAATTAATGACTTCTTGCAGCCGCCCATAAGCCGAGCATCTTCCTTGAGCTGCAGACATGTGAGAAAACGTTCTTTGGAGTGATGCATCTTGCTTTACGAGGGAAACTATTTATATTTAGAGCCTAATAATGAAAAAAAAATAATCCGTTATTGAAAATTGCTTTAATGTTTTTCAAAATATTCTCTCATGATCTAAAAATTTTTACACGCGTTCGAACCACTTGTTTAAGCCTTTTTCCAGTTCCGCATGAGATACCTCCGAAACATGGTTTTTGAATGCATCGAATCGAAGGCTTCTTCTGCCGACAAAAGTCGTTTTCCACGCAATTTACTTTTAACGTTAGTGATCAAAAAGAAGTCATTAGGTGTCAAATCAAGATTATACGGCGGATAACTCATTAATTCGATTTTTTTGTTCAATTATTCTGTTGTTAGACGAGATGTGTGAGAGCTCGCATTGTCATGATGAAGAAAGATCCGGCGGCTTTTCTTTCTTTTCCTTATTTCACCGAAGACTTTGGGCAAACAAATGATTGTGTACCACTCAGAATCGAAAGATTTATGTTACTCTAAAGGCACTATTGCCACATGACCAGTTTTTCCGAAAAAAACTGACGACCATTTGTTTCGAAGTGCTTCGAGCACGGACAACTTTTGGTGGATTTGGTTCATCTTGAAACATCCATAAAGTCGATTGCTGTTTACTTTCCGGCTCATACGTATAGATCCAACTGTTACGCATATATCATCTGTTACTATGCTATGTGCATCTTTTGAAGCACCGTTATTGTATTTCTCGAGCATTTGTTTGCATAAATTGACAGGAGCGTCTATTTGAGAGTTTTTCAAATCATGATCCAACGAGAACAAATCACAGATAAATGATCATACAATATTTTATATATGCTAGTCGAACTAATGCCTAGCGTTGATTTAATGTCGCAATATGTCACATGACGATCTTGCATTATCATTTTTTGCACCGCATCAATATTTTCTAGCTCAACAGTTGATTTTGGACGCCCTTCACGACTTTTGTTGGTGAGCGGATGGCGGCCACGATTAAATTCGTTATTCCAGCGTTTCACAGTGACAAAGGATGGAACTTCATCACCAGAGATCGAAGTAAGGTGATGAGTGCACTCTTGTCTTGATAATCCACGTCGGAAGTCGCAATAAATCATCCTGTAAAAATCTTGACGGGTTAATTCCATATTTTGATTTGAGACAAAGTTTTCAAGTTGCTACAAAAAACAAAAATCTCGCTTAAATGACATGAAAAAGTAACGAAGAAAATTATGATAAAAACTGTCGAACTTCCTAGTGGAAACGTCGGATATCGTATGCCAATGCTTAGTGTTACCAAGACTCAAAATAAAAATAGTACCCTAAGTACAATCTTCTAGATTGTGGACATTTCTAGGTTTGCCGAGCGTTTATTATGTGACTGCATGGTGCCGGCAGTAAAGATTTGTCTTGGCAGCATCTTGTTGTGCGGATGTTTCTCATGGTTTGGCCTGGGTCCTTTAGTTCCTGTTGATGGAAACATGAACTCTGAGATATTTTGGACAATGCTTCGCTCCCAACTCTATGACAATATTTCGGGAAAAGCCCTTTCACTTTCAGCAGGATAACTATTCCATTAACGCATTGAGGCTTGCACATTTGTTAAATGTTCAGAAGTGGAACTGACCTTCTCAGAACCCCAATCTAAATCCCATAGAATAGCTTTGGGACGAATTTACACGGAGATTACATAGCCAGCACTCACTTCAGCTGAGATGGATGCCTGGAAGTCAGTTCCTATGGCCACCTATCGGAAAGTTTTGGAAAAAGTTTTCGATAGGTGGCTTTCGATGAAATGCAGGTTGCCATTCATACAAAATGGCTACAAACATCAAATTGTTTATGCCTCAGGACTCTCAGAGTTCGATCACTGAGTGTCCGGATACTTTTACCCAGACAGTGTGTAAACTTTTAAATCATACTGTGACAATTTTTTAATTAGTGTCTATTATTTTATATTAAACTTTTGTGGTACATTAAACTATTTTAATTCCCCCCCCCCTTCCCTAGAATATCATCTTCCCTTTCATCCTCAAATGCTAATATTTGCTTGAAGGCCCTCTTCTTCGAAAACGTAAATTGATTCTCAGAAGAGTAAAGTAATCCTTTTCTCAAACAATATATTGTGAGACTCTTTTGCGAGACAGTATTATTTGCATACAGATAAGGAAATGGAAGGAGAGGTTTTCTTGTCTAGATTTATGAGCATCTAAAGAGAGGAGGATAGACGAATCTGCGGACTAAATCCTTTGTATAAACACTGCATTTTCTGTTCCAGTTCTGCAGATGGTTTGACACTTCTTTTTTTTCCCCACTGAAAGAATAATGTTTAGTTTTCGGAACTGCGCCTGAAAGATTTTTATTTTAAAACAGTGATTCATTGTCTGGCACGAGCTTCTAAGTAATTAGAAATGCTGCTTGAGTAAACTATTGGTTTTTGAAAACAAACTGAGTGAGAGAAACCCGGGGCAAATTATGCAGTGCAAATGTATAAATCACATTACTTAAAAGTTTTAAGTTTTCATTCTTTTTGTGTTATTAAGTTAATTTCTAATTTCAAGTACATGCAGTCTTTAAACTTTGTGTGCTGCATTTTAAAATATTGCTAAATTAGTGGATGAAACAAGAAGCATTAGCAGAAATAGGTAAGGAAATTTGATTTGTTTTAGATTTAAGAATAATTAATACTACTAAGATCTGATTAATTTTTTGACTTAATTTTAAACGCAGTGAAACTTTTTACGAGAACTAATATTTCTACAGAACGTGGGTTGAGTTTTTTGAAACAATAGACATAATAGTTAAAAAATGACACGTGGTATATCGTCTTTATCCATATCTGAATGCATATTTAAGGAGGACATCTACGAGGCACATTCGGAAAGTAATTACCGTTTTGAAAAAAAAAAAGTAAAAAAAAAAATTTCAAGCCAATTTTATTTCTTCATGAAAGAGTGAGTATATTTCTATTTTTTCTTCCCGCCACATGTCGATAACCGTGACTCATTAACCGTACAGCATTTTTCACCTCATGGTCGGATGCAAAGCACTTGCCGCCTAGCTCGAGCTTCATGTGCAGGAACAAGTGATAGTAGGACGGCGCCAAGCGGTAGTCGGACGGTCTGGCCTATACGGAGGGTGACCGAACTACTCTCAACGAAACTATGGATTCATCGTTTGAGTGCACCTGCAGTTATGGAGCAACACAATTCCTTTACTGAGCGTTCCTCTCCGTTTGTTTTGAATTGCACGGCGTAGTTTTCTTAAAAACCTTGGTTATCGTCGTTGGCTGGAAGTTTCTATGAAGAAGGTATAGAAAAACTCGGAACCCGCTATGACAAGTGTTTGAACATTGGCGGAAACTATGTAGAAAAATAGTTTAAGGTATGCTCTTTCATGTAAAAATAAAATTGGCTTGCAAAAAATTTTTTTACTAATTTTTTTCACAACAGTACTCACTTTTCGAATACGCCTAGTTTTTCCAATACTTCCTGAAAAAGAGTGCTAATACATCGCAAGAACTCGAGAAAAACTTTAAAATTGAAATTAGAAAAATAAGGTAAAAGACATTTAATGGTCAAAAAACAGTCACTTAAATAATTATATGAGCAGTAAGGTAAATTTTTTATTAATGACGTTAATTTAATTATGTCATTTTATCTCTCACCCTCTTATTGAAAATGTGACAAAAAAATGAGACACGAAAATGAGTTCCAAAAATGCGACATAAAATAAGAATAAATGTCCGCTAAAAATGTTAGTATGTGTTACGTAAACCACCGATTTCTATAAGCTCCGTAAGATTGCATTTATTTGATAAAATTATTGTTTAAAAATTTCATCCGTTTTGTAAATGTTATATGAGAAAGTTGCAACAATTTGTAGATAAAATAAAATGTTAGTATATGTTATGTAAACCACCGATTTCTCTAAGCTCCGTAAGGTTGCATTTATATTTAAATACTATTAGTTCACAACAGCTTTAATCTATCTATATAAATAAAGCAATGTGTAAACTGTCCGTTAGTTAGTTAGCTAGTTAGTTTGTCTGTGTCTCGCGTAGCTCGCAGACGGGTGATCGTAGACCTACCAAATTTTGTACGGAAATTCTCCAGGACGGGTCCCGACACACCTCGAAGCGATTCTTTCAAAATTCGAATTATTTTAGTAGATATCGATAAAAAACCTGTCGCAAAAGATCATTTTTGTTCTCGCCATTTCGCAATTGTAACCCCGCAGT
The DNA here is from genome assembly GCA_038373885.1 of Cheiracanthium punctorium. NCBI lineage: Eukaryota > Metazoa > Arthropoda > Arachnida > Araneae > Cheiracanthiidae > Cheiracanthium > Cheiracanthium punctorium. The sequence continues at coordinate 57,713 of JAWZYV010019592.1, forward strand.
GGAAAGAGCGAGGTTTGAGCATATCTTGGTTGCCATGTTTGGCAAGTTTATTAAATTATTCAGTAAAAATAAAAGAATAACGTTTTTTTTTTGTTTGGATTATTTCTAAGGTTATTTCTTAATAAAATATCGTGTGCATGTGAAATCAGAGGAGGAATGAAATGATTTATACTCAAAAGAAAAATAGAATTTGGAAATTTTCCGAAAATAAATGTGCAACTTTTTAATTTGGCGAAAAATAAAAGGCTTGATGTGCGATTTTGAGAAAATGTGATTCTAGCGCCAAGCGCTATCTATCGTCTGCTGCCCGAAGCAGTAAGCATCGCATCTGGGAGCCTTCTTCGAAGGGGCGTCATTTCGAACAAAAAAACTAAGTAGAGCATAAAGGGGTCGCCACTTACCCTAGGGCCGCTCCTGTTTTTAACCATCTTAATTTTAAATTCCATTCAGAATCTGAGAGATTTCAGTGCCAAGGAAGCCGGCGAGGAACAGAATTCTCTACCAACAGGATTTATTAAGATGGCGAACCAACTAGTCGCCGGAGACGGCTAGTTGTTACAATATTTCTTAAGCTGTAGAATATGCATCACATGTATTTTTTACATATATTTATTAAATACTATTAGTTCATAACAGCTTTAATCTATCGTTACAATATTTCGTAAGCTGTAGAATATGCATCACATGTATTTTTCTATTAATAGGTTACAATCATAGAAATTTCAACATAGGGTTACCAGGCGAAATACACAAAGATGAGAGATAAAACGACATATTCAATTAATATCGTTTTAATATGGCAATAATGAAACTAAAAAATAAGGTAGGTTTAGGGTGGTCTCCCCCTGACGAGGCTCGAACAGCCGAGTTTTATATTTATAAAATGCTCAACATTACCCATTCTAGCATATCGCATAAATGTAAATAAAATTCAGAAATCCCTCTGAGTCTGACTATTCTGCTTTTTTTTTTGAAAATGATTTGAAAGATAAAATCAGAGATATTCTTTTATACTTGCTTTTCTTTTTAATACAGAAACCGATGTGTTCTGTTCCATAATTGATCATAAAACAATTAAAATATATTTCTTCTTAGATTTTTGCAGTTACAACTGGATGTACTTTAAAACTTAAGCAATTTACTGTCACAAACACCAATGAACAACGACTGATCAGTAAACGAATTTGATCTAAAAGACCTAACAGCTGTATTTAGCGAAATATTTTAACTTAAATAAATTTCAAAACCCCAATAATACCTCTAGCAAGCATATACTCAAAATTCTAAAGAATACAGATAGTCTGAATATTTTACAAAATATGTAATTTCTCGTTAACATAATTATTAGTTCCAGCACGTGTGTTTTCGGTCATTCCATACATGCTGTAGAATCATTACGTTCATAATCAATAGAAACTTTCGAAAACTTGCTAATAACGACTGTGAAAATGATTTCCTAATGTCAAGTGCATAATAATAAACATTATGAAAGCACCGAGGCTTTAAAGCGAGGCAGCTGCAGAGTCTATTGAGACATGAACCATTGTCATGAACAAGCGTGGAAGCCAGCTAAGGACTTTTACCACTGATAATATTTTTGCAATCAACGTAAAATAAATTTTAATATTGCTCGTATTGAAGCACATGTATGGCTTTTGATAACAAGCACTTTGAATAGCTTTTGGATTATACCTGTAAAAGGAGAGCATACACTACTGCTATACTTGTACAGCTTTTGCTACCTTGTGAGATTTTTATTTTTGGGGAGAAAATTTTTATTTGTTCTATAATAATTTCCTTCTTTTTAAATAAAGCTAAAAATTAAATGCAGAAAAATATTTCGATAAACTTTATCTTTCACTGTAATTTTTTTTTTTCAGAATTAATGCTCATTTTATTTCTCGAATAAAAAAAAAATCAAAACGTACCGAAGTTGTTACATTGCGACCCTTTTATGGCCACGTTAGAACAGGTATTGGGGTACAGTGAGACAATTAATAAAGGACATACAACAACAGCTGTATTGTAATAAGATTATTATTATTATATTAAAGACTGCAACTTCCTGTAGGAAAGTGGCAGTCTCAGAATTTTTTTAACACGCCGATGATAAAATTCAATAAAATCTATACATATGAAAGCTCAAAATCCTAAATTAAGACCAAAATTGGCACTTGACACTTTTGAGAATGCTCAACTCTCGGGACATGTTATACAAGGATTCAATTATATTTTTTAAACGGAATTTTGGAATCGTGGAATAATTGTTTAGAGTGCCTGCTCAGTTTCAGTAATCAGAAGTTCACATGTTTAATTACCGGATCATAAAACAGATTTTCTTTTTTAGGGAAAACAAATATAAAACTTTCGATAGATTCCCGTGTGACTTTATAACTGGTTCTTCTCCGAAGTAAAGAGGAGAAAAAAAGGTATGTTAGTATGGCAAAATAAATTAAAAATGCTGTTAAAATCTATGATTAAAAGTCTTTTCAGCTAGGACCCTGACCGTTTCTAGGTATCAACTAGCTTCTTCACTTTTTGTCACTGCTGCAAGATCGTTTACCGCCGTTGTCGATTTGAGCATGCGTGGTGTCGGAGATGGTACCATCTGTCCTCATTATTACTAGTGCCTCTTGTCGATATGCGTAGTTTTACTTTTTCAATTTAGCTATTTTTCGAATACGTTCTCAAAGTCTGTTGAAATAGACATTTTTTGGGATTGATTTTGCTAGAATTGTGCCGAATTTTTCCAAATTTAATATCAATGAAATTTTTTTTTTTTTGTTTGTTTCAACAACACGACACCCGCGCATGCTCAAATCGACAGCGGATGGAAGTCTTGTAGGAGAGACAGAAGGCTAAGAAGTCGGTTGATGTCTAAAAACTACCGGGGAGCTGACCGAATGAACTTGCAACTTTTAATCACGTATTTGTACGGTAGTTTTATTTTTTACTCTAATTATTTTTTACTAAATTTTTACTCTACTATCGATGACAGTTTCGGACTTTTTAACTTTGATAATGTATTTTGTTTTTTACACTTCTTAAAATTATCATCATTATTACTATGTAAATAAAGATTTTTGTTTTGAATGAGATTCAAAGTTGATCTCTCAACAGCGGTTGCAGAAGGAACATTGTTTTCCCTGTCGTTAAATTATTACACATCAATAATCGGTAAAAATTTCCAGTATTTTAGTGACTTTTTTAATCTTCATGCTTCTGTACAAACATGAAATATTTTGCACTCAAATCTAGATGGATTTCACATAGTTACTTATTTAAATAATATATCAGTATGAAAATGTAACAGCTCTTATAAAAAGAGGATTTTCTAAACTCTTCAGTGCATTTCAACCAGTAATATGAATCAGGAACAATTTTTATTAATTGCTAATAAAAGAAATATTAATTAGACTATATGTATACAACTAACATCACAATATTTTAAGCGCAAGAACAAAATTATTAATTTGACACTTAAGTCTAATGAACCTGTACGTAGGTAGAACCTGCACTTTATCGTCATACATTTTTTGAAGTTGCGCAGTTTTACTGAGCGTTTAACATAAATGATTCTTTGAACTTAAGAAAAAAAAATTCTATTGCCTTTCCACATTTCTGGAATATTCCACATAATTAAATTAAACAAGTAAGTGTTTTTGTTTGAAGCCACTTCATTATTGTAATTTATGCAGCTATTCCTCGAAAATGCAAAATAATCTAATAAGCTTTTAACTATTTGTGCAGCAATAATTAAAAATGATGCCTCACAAAAAAAAAAAGCCTTACCATATCAATTTAATGCAATATTGGCGCTTCGCAAGCAGAATGAAAATTTGATTAATAGTGAAGTATAATAGTGAAGTATATAGTTATTCTAAATTATTCTTTTTTTTAGGCCATTTTTTTAAACATAGCGGTAATTTTAATTTAAAATAAGTGTTTCACAAAAAAATTATTCCTTATTATTTCAACAATGTGCTTTGAGTGCTTTTTAAAGTTTCTTTCTCTTTTAAGGTGAAATGTTGCTTTAATGATTTCAGATTCTAATTACATGTGCCAAGCTTTGCATATATGAGATATTTTATTTAATGACCGTCGTTTTTGCTGTAAAAAATAATTATAATTTCGATTAAATTAACATTTTACTGATTATATTAGATATATTCTTCTAATGTTTACTCAAACGTGTATTTTCTGTAATGCGTATGAAACTGCTTTAGACAGTTCAGTTCAGAAATATATGGTCTTATAGCATAGATTTATTACAGAAAATATTAAATCAGTGCTTTTCCAACATCACCTAGCAAAAAAATTGAAACTACTAAAGCACGTTAAAAATTATACCTATGGTAACTACCAATATTATTAAAATTATACCAAATGTAAATTGGTATAATTTACAACCAAAATGTAAATTATAAAAATTTACATTTCGGTTGAATTAGTGGCTTATACTGTACATTTATTTTTAAAATGTAAATAAACAAATAAATAATGCACATTTTAATAATTGAATTACTTTGGTACAGTTTGAACAAGAAAGACTGTTCTGATATAATACGTACATACACAGGGTGACCATTATTTAGCCGTATTTGAAAAAAAAAGGAAACTTGATAACTTTTTAACTTCTGGCGATATTCAATTACATTTCGTGGTTCGTTTGTTTTAATAGGATGTGAACTTTAATTGTTGTTGTTCGTTTCCACGTGAAAGAGTCGAAATACAGCTTTTCTGATAGTATATGGATCTATATCTGCTCAATAACAGCGCTGTTGAGGCTAAAAGAAAAATTTTCACTACGCTGAAGAAAACTGATCCAACTGTTACAACAATAAAATAATTGGTTTAAAAATGATTTTGATTAGAGAAAGTAGTCCAGAGAAATCATTGCGTCAGTGAGTTGTGCAGAAATTTGCTATTCGTCTGTACCATATCATAGCCATTTATGGAAAATCGATTGTCATAAATCCGAATACCTTTAGTTATTCTTTAAATTTGCAATAAATTATTTAACTCGATAGTTTTTGAAAGTCTTGATTTTTATTTCATATAGTTAAATAATTGTCACCCTGTAAATTGTTGTTACTCTTTCTGTTTAAAGTTAGAATGTAGTTGAATAACTTACAATTCAGTTCACAAAACATGTAACATTTCTGAATTATTTTAGAGCATATCTGCAGCCTTTTGAAGAATCAAAGCATGCTAATAATACATCGCCAGAGATAGAGTGCGGGGAGAGCTGTATCGCTTCGACACTGTTCGAGTTTCTGGAGAACTTCACTAGAACTACCCTGAATTCGAATTTTCAACTGCCATTTTTTATTTTCAATTAAAAACAAGGTTAACATTATTCGTTGGTTTTTATTAACAGTAATGTAATGACAGGATATATATTTATATACACCTTGCATTATAAAGATATGATGCTAGTTATTGCTATGCTTTTTTGGAAAAATCTAGTGAATAATAAAAAATACAGTTCGAAAAGTGCTGTGAGAACATCTCAAAAGTCTTGTAAACTCAAAATATGACTTGTATGAAAATGGTCCATGACATAAAGTAAGTGGACATATTATTAGAACAGTATTGAAGTTTTTCTATTTTCTTTGTTAAGGTTATTTTCTTTAATAAAAGCCTGGTGTAAGTTTTGTACGTATGTTTTTATTTATTAGAATATTATATTTATATCATAAAAACAACCTATTATGCAGATGTATCTTACTTTTTGTTTAAAGTTGCATTTACATTCAATAAAAATCTTATGAAAATACTCTTGGTATTTGATGGCGTTACCTTTTTTTTTGCAATAACAGTCTTTAATGGGGGTATGAACTACATGTATTTTTGCATGTTGTTGAAGCTCGGTATCATGATGCCATTACCTTATTTGACTTTCAATCAACTGCCGCTTAGTACTGATGAGTTCTTTGGCAATACCCAAATTCGTGAGCTCCCAGATATTCTCTATGGTGATAAACTCTCTTAACACGTACAGCTGCGGAAAAAAAAGGCCCACTTGTACATTTTTCGGCCGTCGTTCGTCGCACAGCAAAGTTACAGATACCAATCGTTTACGATTGACGCACACTTTAATTTGCTATGCATAAAAATTGCATAAGGGGCAATCTACATATTAAAATTCGAACCAACTTTTTTTTTCTAAATAGCAACCCCTAGATTTCACTTCATATTTCAAAAATTTAGCTCATTTTAACCCCGGACACCAATTTTCAATAAATTTGGACAGAAAATTAGTGAGTTATGAGCACCCAAAATCCCCCTCCCCCTATGTTAAAATATTTTTTCATACTTCAATTCATATCTCATATAATATTGGTAGTAAGAAGCTGATTTTTATTCGTACTATTAGAACTAAACGATCCAAACATAATTTAATGTTATGATTTTTAATAAATCATTAATATGAATTATGAATTATTAAATTAATATTCAAAAAAATTATGAATAGCGACCTAGCCAAATTTCGATGGAAATAGATGCAGAAATTAATATTAAATGTCTGTGCAAAATTTCAAATTTTTACGTTCAGTAGTTTAATTTATATTAAATAAAATGTGTTATTTTCATGAGTTAAGGGACCATATATAAATTTATTGAGTGAAAAGGTTTTGAAAATTGCATAAAATAAATGTAAATTAGATTTATTTTCTGCAAAAACACAGTAAAAGATACAAGTATTAAAAATATCAAATTTTGAAGCAAATAAATTAGAGGTTTTTACAGTTTGTTGGGGATTCTATAAAGCGTGTATTGTTGCGTCCGCTACCATATTCCCCCAAATAAAATATTTTCCAGCTATAGAATTAGATGCAGTAGATGTATGTCTTCTGATACAACGTCCTATTTCTGAAAAACTAACATCCTCCACTTTCCAGGCATGAATGTGACCTTTTTTAATATCGGAAACATTAGGTCTTTGGAATTCCCCATACTTTATCAAACATTCAAAATCACGTTTTTCTGTAAAAAAATTTTCATCTAACTATAAATTAAAATACCGCCAAAAGTCTTAAGAATATTGCACATTGCAGGCGATAGTATTAAATGAAGAAAGTGAAATAACAAACACAGTGATAATATTGGGTCGGCAAAAAAGTAATTGCGTTTTTTACATGAAATTCAAACAAATAAATTTTCAATCATGAAACCATTCTTTAAGTTCGACCATAGCTGAGTCGAGCAATATTCATGCTTGTAGTCAGAAGAGCAGGGAGCAGCCTCTAACTCCTGCCAACATTTCAGCTGTCTAAGAGAAACATCAAGGGAAACACTGAATAACAATTTCAAAATTACAAAGATTTTCAAAATCCTTAGCAGTCATTTTGCATTTTTCCCTTAAATCATGTGTACGAACCAAGGAAGTTATGAACTCACGGGTCATTTGGACCACAGACTAAATATTCTATTCTACCCTTGATATTCCCAGTACAAAAAACTTTAAGAGAGATGGGAACAATATTTTCCTCTAAAATAATATTAATTTCTTTTAATTCTCGCGAGCGAAATAAATGAAAGGCGAAAAGTTCGGAACCTACAAATAGCGTTTTTCAATTTGCAGAAAGTCCCTTAAAAACGCGCAAAAATGAATTCGCAATATCTCCAGAAATTATCGTAGAAAATTGGTGAAAATTTATATTTAGGGTAATTTGAAGGTTTTCTTTCGTTTAATAAAGTCAAAATATGGGGTTGCCATTGAGAAAAAAGAAGTTGATGCAGAATTAAATATGAAGACGGCTCCTTATGCAAAGTAAATTAATAGTAAATTAAAGTACGCGTTATTTGCAAACGAATGGTATATATAACTTTGCTATACGACGAACGATGGCGAAATAAAGAGCAAGTGGGCCTTTTTTTCCGCAGCTGTACATGACGACGTTATATTGAGACTTTTTAATAAAACAACAGTCATGATACCAGCAGCAGAAAGCAAATAAGAAACTTCATGAGAATAACTTTTTATGATAAAAAATTCCTTTAATCAAGATAACACAAAAAATTGAGTAGTGGCCATAATAACTTGTCCACCTACTGGAAGATGGTGGATGGGTTTAGGCTCGCAGTTGATCGTGACTGTCCACTGAAGCACTTACACCACCTAAAAATAGTTCCTAATCGTCTCTGCAGGCTGTAATCTGGGACAGGTCATCGACGGGGACCAATTTATCCATTGCCAAGTATTGATTAAGAATCTCTTTTGGATCACTACGTGGAATCTAGGGAGATCTTTTAGATTTATAGAAGAATTGGCTACAGCTGATCGTTTCTATTTTGATTCTTTTATTTCTGTACCATATTTCTGCTGCAGTTGTCTTTTGATCTGTTCCACTGAAAAAAAAAAAATAGTTGGTCTTTATTTGGAATTATTGTTGTTAAAATAAAATAGTGCACACAGTTTGAAAAAAAGATCACTATTTTTGAAATCGCAGTTTTCTATTTCATGACGAATTCTTTTGCATTTCTGTCAGTGATATAATATAAGGGAAAGTGGGACGATGGGTAAAATGACGAAGCGAGTATGGTGACGAACTTGCTTCGTCAATGAAGTAAGATGACGAGCTTGCCCGACGCAACCAAAGATTGCAGCGCCTCTGAAGGCAATTCACAAACACTAGTATTAGGTTATGAAGCCCTTTACAAGTCTGTTAAGTTGAGATGGTTTTTTGAGTGTTGGCGACTCAAACGCATCACTTTAATTTGTGCTTGTAAATTTCGCACTTCACAGCGCAAAGAATTACACAAACACAATCCGTTATTTTTTTATCCTGCATTAAACATTCTCGAAATACAAACCATAACGTTGAAATGGCCCTTGCTATATCTATTGGCTACTGTTAAACAAGTTTAAATCAAAAATGGCGGTAAGAGATAAGATGACGAGCAATTCCTTATCCTCTCTCCTTGGGAACATGATCTATGATAATGAGCAGGAAAGATAAAACCTAAAATGCGAATTTCGCTTTGAAATTTTAATACTGTGGTGTTTGTTTTTAAATTTTGTATCTAATCAATTTTTTGCTTATTTTGGGTAGTTTGTCATTAATTTTTTAGTACTATCTTTGCCCTTTTCGCTAACTATATTAGAGGAATTTTTTCTCTGCATTTTTGAGAATAAACCTTCATATCTTGATTTATATTGTTATCAATAGTCATCTTACCCACCGTCCTTACTCATCTTAACATATTTAATGAATAAAATGCTGAAAATTACTTTTTGGGGTCGAGGGGATATTTTTCAATCTTCCAAGAGGAGATGAAATTATTTCTTTCAAATCCATCAAGTCATTTTATAAAACATAAAGGTTCAAAAAATCATTCTGTAAATATTTGGTTTCAGGGGCGTAGCCAAGGGGGGGGGGTTAGGGGGGTCATAACCCCCCCCCCCATGAGGAATTTTTTGCCATACAAAATGTATATTCTTCACTCCCTTATCACACAAATGTATGAATATGTGCGAGTTGCAGTAGTCGTAACCCTCCCCCCCCCATGAAAAATGTCTGGCTACGCCCCTGTTTGGTTTTGTAACCTCTTACTGTATTCACGGAAAATATAATAATCAGGAAACTGATGTTCTTTAACTTACTCTTCTTTCCCTTATGTTATGCTAGAGCTTTTCATATGACTGCGTCAAAGATCTTGGATCATTTTACTAAAAATTGTTTCATTAAATTTAACAGTTTACTTCACAAGTTTCCTTTAAAAAGATACTATCTTTCTTTCTTTTCCCTTCTATGTACAGTTCGCTCTTATAAAATAAATAAGTCCACTCGAGAAACATGCTGCCGTATAAATTTATAAAAGAAAACTTTCAGCTTGTCATTTAAACTTAACATTGACGTGACTAATGTAGCAAAGAAATGAACTTTTTACTTTTAAATGTTGGAGGATTTCTCTTTTCCGCTAAAATTTAAGCCCATGATTTGGTAAAAATCAGATTAAGCGAAAAAAGTTTTCAGCATTTACTGCATTCAAGTTTAAATAGCTGAAGTAACAAAGCCTTTTGAAAATTTCCTTTCGTTACGCCTTAACAGAAAAAAAAAGAGTCTTTTATTTCTTATCCATTTCCCCCAAATTTCAGCTCCATATGATGCAGTTTAACAATCAGATATAAATAAATTTATTTGTTACATATTAAAAATGCAGATCTTTTATTCGCTGTAACTTTATTAGGTAAATGCACGTAAAACACTGTTTAAACGTTTCAAATATATGCGGTTCATTCCATATAAAATCGACAAATTTTAAGCAATCTTAAGGCCACGCCATTTTTGATTTTCACGAAATGTTGTAAGTGATATATACCTATCTCCTGTGTCCCAAAACAGTTTTTTGTATTTCTTAAAAAAAATTGTTCTTGAGATATAGCCATTTGTATGTTACGTGGATGAATAAAAATTGCCATTTTCTAAAAGCTGTAGAAATTTTATTTGAAATAGCAGATAGATCATATAGGACTTACTGGAAAGCTTAAACAATAAACTTTTAAATGCGCACAATAAAATAGATTTATGTTAAGCCTAAATACAGTTTTTGGGACATCAAGAAGCCGTTCCTAAACTAATGTGCTTTGTCATTTTAGGCATTAAAAAACAACGAAGGACTTTTAATAAGAAACCAATTTTTTCCTGTTACATTTCAATATCAATACAATATGCAGAAAAAAAATTGAGCTATTGTTGGTGGTCCTTCATCCTGAAAAAATTGCTTAAACTTTCAAAAAATTGAAAAATGTTCTTTTTTACACCCCTAAAAGTCATGTAGGACAGGTGATAAAAATCTAAAAGTGACATAGTACGAAGCTCTTATACTGTACTTTAAAACAAAAGAAAAAAGTATCTTGTTATTCCATGTTATTCCGTGCTAAAAAGTAAAGGATTCTCGTGGAGCTATGTCACCCGCAACTATTTTTATAGAAATAAAATCTATTCTTCGTGACTGGCAACAGTCAAAACGTCAGAGTTTGGTGTTTCCATTGCGGGAACACTGTGCATTATAGGGTTAAAGTACAGTATAAGAGGTTCGTACCAGGTCATTTTGAGATTTTTATCATCTGTCCCATATGACCATTTTTGGGGGTGAAAAAAGCACAATTTTCGAAAGCATTTTTTTTCCAGGATGAAAGACCACCAGTAACAGCTCAATTTTTTTTTCTGCATGTGGTATGGATATGTAAGCGTAACAGGAAAAAAAAATTGGTTTGGTACTGTTTATGTTTTATTGTTATGTATTATGTTATTATTGTTTTTCAATGCCTAAAACGACATAAAAACATTAGTTTGGGAACGACTACTTGATGTCCAAAAAACTGCATTTAGGCTTAACATAAATCTATGTTAACATGTACATTTAAGTCTTTTCTCTAAGCTTTCAAATGCGCCTTATTTGATCTTCCTGCTATTCGAAATGAAAAGTGTAAAGCTTTTAGAAAAAAGAGCCTAAAACGGTGATTTCTACTCATTCGCGGGTATCTCATGAAAAAAATATTTTTTAAGAAAAGAAAGATGTTTTGGGATACAGAAGACAGGTTGATATTACCTACAAAATTTTGCGAAAATCCAAAAATGGTGCGGCACAACCCATTTACCGATTTAATATGGAATGACCCATACTTAACTCCCAGAGGGTAAAGCAAATGACACCCTGATTTCAAAAATAAAAATCTTAAAGATCTATAATAGGGAGCAGCTAACGGCATGTATTATGTAAGCTGGAAGTATTTTATGCAGAAATTTTGAAATAATAGCAGATACAACAAGAAAGATAAATCATGCCAAATGCATATATTATAAAACACTTTCCAACACATGAATATTTTTGCGCCAAATTTGGCAATGTATTTTCCTTAAATCTGGCGAGATTTCGGAGATAAGATAATGTTGCAGTATCACTATAAATGCAATTTTAGGAGACTCTGTAAAAGAGGTTGAAAAAAATCCCATCGTTTAACTGAAGAATCTAAAAAAATTATACTTATTGTCTTGTGTCAGAAATGTATTGTGTTTCTCAGATTCCACAAATTGTAATGCATTGGAATTCTTTTGAGTGTTCCTGTAGAAGAACTATTAATAATACAGACCCTATTTTCAACGGAGGGCATTACTTTGAGAGCCTTAATATTATATATGCCAACATTACTTTCTTTCAAAAAACTGAATCTCTAAAATGCGTTTTCAAGAATGACTGCCCATACAGTGTGATGTATTTGATTTTTTTCTCCTGTAAAAGAACTGTAAATGCTACTTACACTATTTTCAAAAGGATACATGGTACATTAATTATGGAAAAAATTGCACATATCGGTGTATATTTACGATGGTTAGAACACTGGACGGGTGAACAACAGAACAAACCGAAATCATTCAAACTTGTTGGTAAGTTAAAAATATAAATATTCATTTTATATAACATAACGGTATCGGACGAACACGGAGGGCCAGAAACTTATTCTTTTAAGGGTTGGCAGTCTAAAATTCATTTTCCAAGCACTAAATAAATCAAAGTTTGCAATTTTGTTCCATGTAAATCCGTTAACCGTTTTAGGTTATTACGCATTAACGGATTTTCGTCTGTCGGAGAAATTCCACTTACGCAACCCCCTCCCACTCAGATAGCCCTTAGCCATTCCTTAACGAAACACAATACACTAAATCGGTTCATTACAGCGCGAGTAACGAATTTTCAAAATTCCCAATGAAATCGTCATAGCTTAATATTATCACATTAGATATTTTTCGATTTACCGCCAAATAATGAAAATAGCACCAATCTCGGTTCATTTTTCAAAGCATTTTATTCGTACCATATTTGGCAATTTATCGCAAAAGTCGCCAACATTGGCAACTTTTGGCGCAATTTGAGGGAGGCACTATTGATCGTCGTCGGATTATTAGCTATTGTAGGTTACTAGTATTATACGCTTTAAATTGGTGCCTGTCTCTAAACTGCCATTGACCGTATTGTATTTGAATTATTTTGAGTGCTATTGTAGAAGAACTATTTAACTATACAGACACTATTTTCGATGGAAAGCTTCATCTTGTAATCCTTAACAACATATATCAATTTTGTGTCATTTCAAATAGCAGAATATCTCTTAAACTAGAAGTCGAAGCCTGTTGTGAAGGAAATTGCAACGGGCTCTAGAAAAAAAAGTTTGACGAAAGCGTGTCCACACTTAATATATTTAATCTTCGTCCACCTAAAATAAATAACTTCATATTCAATTTTTATTATACATACTAAAATCGAATTTCATGCTCTTCTGGGAACGTGCGGAAACTTTTCCCATTCAAACGATTTCATTTCACTGTGAACATCCGCGAGGAAATCATTTTATTAAAAAATAAATAAATAAATAAACTTATAAATCTGGAAAAAGCTTGTTAAGTGTGACGTCAATATGAAGTAATAATCACTTGCAATAGCTAATTTTGTCGCGCAAATGATAAACTCTTTTGACTCTCAGAAATACACTCATGTCCATAAATTAAGGATAATGAAGTTCAGGCAAAGAAAGAGAAAGAAGCAAAACAAATTTGACTTATTTGTAAAGTCTATTTATTAAACAAAAAGTAAAGAGCAAAAAAGATGCTATATGTTTGACATAATTAATAAAAATTGCAAGTTTTACTCCCTTGACCAAATTTAAAAAAAGAACCTATTTACAAAAAACTGTATAACATGGTTAGTAGGATGGTTAATACGGAGTATGCCTCCCGGACGATGCAATACAGGCCTGATAACGCCTAGGCATGCTAGGTATCAAATGATCAATCTGATCTTGAGGAATATTACACCACTCATCAAGCAATGCACTCCGAAGTTCCGGTAGACAGGTGGGAGGGGGTTGACGGGCTGCAATTCGTCGGCCAAGCATATCCCACACATGCTCTATTGGATTCAAGTCCGGTGAGAATGCTGGCCAATGCATACGGGTGATATCCTCCGATTGAAGGCATTCGTCTACAATGTTTGCACGGTGAGGACGGGCGTTGTCATCCATAAACACAAATTCAGCACCCATGGCGCCCCGAAACAAACGTACATGTTGTTCCAGAATGACATCCCGATAGATGTGGCCTGTCATCGTTACACTCTGAACATGCAGGTCAGTTCTGGAACCAAGAATAATTCCTCCCCAAACGAGCCATCCTGCACCACCGTAACGGTGTCTTTCAATGGTGTTCTCTTGGTGGTAACGGGTACCTGGCGCTCTCCACATGAATGTCCGGCGAGAATCAGACTCCAAACTAAACCTGGACTCGTCGGAAAACATCACGCAAGACCACTGTTGCGGTGTCCACAATGCATGCTCTCTACTCCAGGTTAATCGCAGGCGACAGTGAGTTGCGGTAAGTGGAACACATCTGACAGTCCTACGAGCGTATAGACCAATGTGCCCTAAGCGTCTGTACACGGTCTGCCTTGAAACTGTCGTACCGGTAGCTGAAGAGAGCTGACGAGACAAGTCTGATGCTACTCCGTCTGTTTCTTTTGGCAGTAACTGCCAAATAGCGGTCCTCATTCGGCGTTGTAACTCGGGGGCGACCTGTGCTGTAACGTCTACTCACATTACCATCATCTTGGAATCGTTGCCAAAGCCTGGAGATGACACTCTGGGCGATTCCAAGTTCCTCGGATACTTCCAGCTGGGTACGTCCACATTCCAGTCGTCCGATAATTCTGCCACGTAAAACAACATCCAAATGCCTCCTTTGTGCCATAATTATGCGGTTTTTGCACTGAAAGGCTTTCACAGCGCTTGTGAACAATTTTACTTCTTTGCCACCATTCCTTATATACCCCTCTCTTACACTCTCGTCATTGTGATGTACCATCCACGCCATCTGGTGGTTTCCTGTAATTTGCATATTCTTCTTCAAGATGTGTGTGATCATTCCACAGGTGAAATTTTTATTTTAGAGATCAATTTCTGTGTGATTCCGAATTATCCTTAATTTATGGACATGAGTGTAAAATGTTACTGAAAATAGCGAAAAATCGCTTGAAAATGAGGGAGCGGGTGGATGAGCAGATTTTTAAAGTAGGGCGGATTGTTTTCTATATTTTTATACACGATTATGAAAATTTTCAAGCGGATCGTACAAGCGGTGTAGAAATGGTCAGGATTTTTGTCCTTGACATTGCAATGTTTCTGCAGTAATGGCGGAAAATGTTTTATCTTGAAGTCAGGGATCACAGCGCAACTGTATATAGTAAAGATGATATGCTTTAAAGAATTACTTCCCATAGAGCGCAATACATTGGGGATATTCTGAGTGCTCCTGTAGGAAAACTATAAATGCTACATAGACCATTTTCAATAGGCAACATGGTACTGTATATAAGAATAACATATTTAAATTTCGTAGAAATCGGTGCATATTTACGCGAGTTAGAGCACGGACGGACAGACAGACAAACCGAAATCAGAAACACTTTTCAACCTTGTTGGAAAGTGTTTAAGTCAGATGTGGACAACACATGACTTCCTTGCACGCCATTTAAATCAAAAATATTTTCGGCGCACTTCATCTAAACTTATTTTTTATTGAAAGAGATAAAATACTGCAGGCTTAATAATTTCTAGCCAAATATCTACGATATCGCCACCTGGGTTCAGTTTGAAAGATTTATTTCTGACACTTACTTTGTCGATATTACGCCAAAAGTCGTCAAGCTTGAGATAGTTTGCGAGATTTTAGAGATAGACAAAGTAGTAATTGACCACAGACTTTCAATGAATTGATTGTATCCATACACTTTAACGTATTTAAAGTCTTTTGGGTAATCCTGTAAATAAATTACAGTCGATTTCAATAAAAAAAAGGGTGCACAGTTAGATATTACAATAGTTCTAAATACAAAATTTCAACATACGGTTAAAAGTTTCAGTTATGCGAAATACAAATTAATTTTTATGCCAAATTTCGCGATATTTCGGCAGAACTTGCAAAGGTCGATGACAAATGGCGAGAATTTGGGCATGGACCAAACAATGAGTGACTACAGACGTAATATATTGAAGATATCCATAGACATTATTGTATTGAAATTCTTTTGGGTGGTCCTGTTAATATACTCACCCGCAGATCGGAACCAAAAATCGAGATGCACATCTAGATGTTGCAACAATCTTACATATGAAATTTCAACATTCCATGACTAATAGTTTTGAGATATGACAGTTAAATACATAAACACGTACACCGAAAGTCACTAAGCTTAGTAGCTTAGAGCGCAATTTTTGAGGGAGGCACGTGACCGTGGTCGGACCATTACCTAACTTTATGGTAGGACGGTATTGTGCTTGAAATGGATGAATGTATCTGAAACTGCCATTGACTGTAATGTGTTGAAATTCTTTGAGTGTTCCTGTTGCAGAACTATAAATAATACAGACACCATTTTCGACGGAGAGATTCATTTTGTAACCCTTAACAACATATATAAGAGTCGTTTGAAATAGCCTGATACCTCTAAAATACGCTTTAATGAGTTTCTGCCCATAGAGACTAATGTATTTAAATTATTTCGATCGGCCCTGTGGATAAACTATCCAGTCGATTGGTACCAAAAGAGGAGGTGCACAACTATATGTTACAACAATCCTAAATATAAAGTTTCAAAATTCTACGACCAATAGTTTTTGAGATATGCGAGTTACGTACGTACGTACAGACGTCAGGGAAAAAAAAAACTGTCCAAAATAGACTTGCGGCCGGTCAAAATGGGTTGTACATTCATTTATATGAATGTACATGCATGCGTGCAATGAGATGCTTCGCAAAAATTCTTAAAAGTAGATTTAGAGTTAGTGAAAATCTATTTTTTCGTCGGAATCTGGCTACCTAAATTTTCCGCAATCACACTACTTTCTTATACTCTGTAGAAGGAAAAAAAAAAATTAAAATGTAAATAGTCTTGCGAAAACCCCTCCTCTTTAAAAACTTAGGTAAAAAAAATTTTCCAAATCACTCTCCATTCTTTAACTTTTTTTAAGTAAACACCTTTATTAACATTTCAAAATTCTTTGTTTGCGAGAATTTTTCTTTAAAATAAGTGAAAGAGAAATATTTAACTTTAAATAGTTTGATTATATCAGCCCGCTTTAAACTGCCGAGGGCGTAGACGGAGGAGGGCACACAGATATGCACTCCTCCTTCAATAGGTTTACGATTTATTTTACATGGAATAAAACATTGTGACTGAGGAACTGCTGAAGTGGATGGAGAATTAAAAATTAATTAAATTGAATCAAAATTCAGATATTTCCTGGGCAGCCCATTGCCACTTATAATTCCCAATTTTTACAAATTTTTGAATTAGCAATGATATCTTTTATTATTTTATTAACGTTCCGCAAAATGGTTCTCTCTCTCACTGTCTTTTTTTTCTTTCTTTTTTGTAATTCTTTATTATCTTTGACAAATATCACATTTTTAAAATCCAGGATCCATTTTGTCCTTCCAATTTAAATATTTAACTAACACTCTGATGCTTGAGGGCGGAGCGGTTTAACAAACCACCTCCTGCAGCAACGCCCCTCCACAGGCGTTGAGTTAACAGGTTTCCGTTCTGATTCGTTCTATAAGAATAAAAGTATGCCGTGTATAAAGAATTAGTACCTATTTTCATTTTCAGAAAACAGTCTGCTCTGTTGAATTCTATTTCCTTTAAAAATATTCCATTCAGCAGCAGTTAAACTGTTAATTTGCATGAATGTTATATAAATTTAAAGGCATATTTTTTATATTGTACATAGAAGGATCGTTCTCTCTTTAAAAAAAGTTACACCAACTGCAATCAAACAACATTTATGTTTTGAGCCTATCGACGGTTCACATTAGAAGGCGTTCAAAGATATTTAATAACCTCATTTCTTGATATTTTAATGCAGCTTATGCATACACAAAATGCAATAAGACTTCCGCGAAAATCAATCGCCACTTTAATGTAAACATATAATCATTGGAAAATTTTATTTTAAATAGTGGCTTTTTTTTATTCCATACACGGAGAACTGCTAACGCGTTCATCCGAATTTTTAAAGAGACAGCAAGCTTTATCCCTGGGTGATTCAGAGGCGAACTTAATTGGGCAAATTATTGAAACTATGTTTCAGTGGGGAAAAAGTGGTGTGAACTTTCAACAACCATACGTATTCTATGAAATGCAGTTTACGTATATAACCTTTCAGTACTTGTCTATATATTAATTTGAAACATGTTTTTCTTTCAGCAACTAAATTGAGAGAACGGCCGGGTGCAGAAATTTGGTTGAGGTGTCTAAAGAAAGGTCTTGGTCTGCAGATGTGCCATCAAAAGAGAAAATCAGAAAAAGTCGAACGGTTTAGGCGTTTTAGCGCCAAAGGGCTATTAATTTCTCCCAAGTTTTTTGTGTAGACACTTTTCCCTACAATTAGTGCGTCGAGTCACTTTTCAAACGAGTTTGCCAGATAACGTGGAGGGGGGGAGGCGTTAATAAAATGTTGAAAGTCGCACAAGGTTTGCAATTTTTGATAAAGGATCGCTAAACTGGGTGCCACAACGTGACAATTTATTATAAATATATTTTCAGTATAGTTAGAAAACGCCTGGCGAATATTGTAAAATAGTTTTGGTAGGCGATTTCAATGCAAATTTTTATTCGGAAGAAGTGTTTTATGGAACAAGGAAGGAAAACTTATGGATTATGATGCCCATTCCAAACAGCATTTAAACTGTCTACGCGATATAGTTGGAATATGCCTGGAGAACATTGTAAAACAGTTTCAGTAGGCGAATTTAAGATAGATTTCGATTCCAAAGATGTGTTTTACGGTACAAGCAAGAGTTGATTCCTATTTTAACGCCCCTGCTCTCGCCAACATAAAAAAATCCCGCATTTTGGCTAGCTTTGCAGTCATGGGTCTCTAGGACATATGCACAAGTTTCAACGCTCCCAAAAGAACTATATGAAAACTAAAGTGAACTAATTTGCGATGAACGCACCCGTTAAGGAATTTGAAGACACTTAATTATTAGAACAACATTAATTGGCAACCCAAAATAAATAAAAAATGTAACGGAATGCTTTACTTACAGGTTGTATCAAATAGCCATTTTAATTCTAAATTACGAATACCACATAAATACAAAAAATCGTCGTGGTAGCTCCATATGTTTAATGATAGCCACCTTGGCGAGAGTCAGGGTGTTAAAGTAGGAATCAACCCAGAAAGAGAAGTACTCAAGGATTATGATGGACATTCGAAACAATTTTTAAAACGGTGAAGTATAGTTGTAATATACTTGGCAACAATTATAAAATAGTTTAAGTAGGCGATTTTAAGATAGATTTCGATTCCAAAGATGGCTTTTATGAAACAAGGAAGAAAAATACGGCACAGTCATGAATAATGATACACTCTCCAACTTAATGGAATAAGGAAGAAAATTAGGGACGACGCATAAACTATGATACGCTTTTAATATGTAGCACTTTGGTGCGTATTTAAAATCTGAAAGTGTTTCAGATTTTCTTCGTTTTCTATATATTAATTTGAAACATGTTTTTCCAGTATCCACTAAATTGAAAGAACAGCTATGTGTAAAAATTTGGTTGAGGGGTCTGAAAACAAGTCTTGGTACGTAGATGTGTCTTCTAAAGGGACAAATTTTAAAAGTCGAAGGGATCAGGCGTGACGGAACTTCAACTGTGCAATTTTTCGCCATCGAAATAACATTGTAGTTTATTAGATACATTTTGCAGTCATAAAAAGCGTTTTTACTTTCCGAAAGTGTACCATGCAAGGAAAGTATTGTAATCATGAAAAAATTCGACTTCGCGATTTTGGTGTATTTACACGTTTTGAGGTCTTCTGAATTAATTTCTGCTATTTTTACGAGATGTATGTATATATGTGTGTGTGTGTGTGTGTGTGTGTGCGTGCGAGCCGGCGAACACGATAGATCCTAAAAGGGGCATTCGTGAGCTCAAACTGGGTATATATGTTATAAACCACCATCGCAAGACCGGTATTGATTTTGGTGTTTATAGGACTTATCCTACAGGGCTACGACAAAGATTTCTTTTACATTATGGCCTATGGGGGGAAATTCTCGAAAGTGCGCTAGCGTTTGAACGATACATTCGATTGAGCTCAAATTGGGTATATATGTTATAAAATAATACATAATTGGGTATAAATGTAATTGAAATTATTATTTTAGACGAAATAAAAACCAAAAACTAAAACTAATAAGTGTTTATATATAGTGAATATAAATGGAAAATATGTGGTATCTTTTCATTTTTATTTTTTTATTGACGTCATCCACTACTGCCTTTTTAAATAAACGTTTTTTTAACTTCAACAGGGATGCTGAATGAGCGTCTGTGAGAGAGCATCCCATATATAGAAATAGAATTCATACGAATTCTATTTCTATATATGGGATCAATTCGAAGGAAAATATAATTAAACAGAACAGACTCATTTCTGAAAATGAAGATAGGTATTAATTCTTTATACAGCGATTCTTATGGAGCGAATCAAAACGGAAACCTGTTAACTCAACGCCTGTGGAGGGGCGTTGTTGCAGGAGGTGGTTTATTAAACCGCTCCGCCCTCAAAACTCGGAGTGTTACTTAAATATTTGAATTGGAAGAAAAAAGTGGATCCCGCATTTTAAAAATGTGATATTTGTCGAAGATAATAAAGAATTAAAAAAAAAAAAGACAGTATGAGAGAGAACCATTTTGCGAAACGTTAATAAAATAATAAAAGATATCATTGGTAATTAAAAAACTTGTAAAAATTGGGAATTGGAAATGGGCTGTCCAGGAAATATCTGAATTTTCATTCGATTTAATTAATTTATAATGCTCCATCCATTTCAGCAGTTCCTCAGTCACAATGTTTTATTCCATGTAAAATAAATCGTAAAACTATTGAAGGAGGACCCCATATCTGTGTGCCCTCCTCCGGCTACGCCCTCGGCAGTAAAGTGGTTGATATAATCAAACTGTTTAAGAGCCGTTGCAAAAAGCAAATCGGGCAAGTGAATAGAAAAAAGTTCCCATCACCATCTCAGAATTTCATGATTTTCTTTTATTGTGTTGCCTTACCCAAGGAAAGAACAAATCTGAAGTATTTTTGATATACCTCTTTTAGTTTTGGAGTTATGGGGGGTCAAATTACCCCAGAGGAGCAACGTCGAATTAATTTAGGGCCATTTTTGCCACATTATTGTCTCGACTGGGACTGGCTCAGAGGTGCTTCCGAGAATTTTTTCATTTTATCCTATAATATACCTTGTATATTAACATCTCAAATTAAAAATTCATTCGAAAATTGTCAGAGCCCCAAATAAGCGACCCCCCCAAAGTACCCCCAATTTCATAAACAATACAGCTTTTGAAATGCTTTAAATCTTGGCTCTGACGTGATAGAGAAAAAAAATTTGCACAGTGCAGTTATATATATCTTCATATAAAGTGAATCCAATGTTAAAAATTTTTGAAGGCCCCCAGGTCCTCCCGGTACGGGGCCACAAACATGGTCATTAACGCTAATTTACGCAATTTTTAAGCATTGCTACAGCTGAAGCCGACTTCCCACAGGATAACTATGGACATGGAGATGTAGTATCAACACAGCAGTTTCATATTATGAAAAAACATTTTTTGAAGGTACAACTGTTTCCAAGAAAAATCCCAAAAAGTACCTCCCTATTTGGAACATTCCACTGGCAGCATGGGGGCATTTCGGCGTTTCTTTTAGAAGTTTAATCGACTGTAGCAGTATTGAAAATTAACCGATTCTGCATATATCACAAACATATCCTCCATATATCATGAATAGTTCTTTTACAGGGGCACTCATAAGAATTCATTACCCTGAATGGGGATCTCTGCAACTACTCAACCGATTCGAAAATTTTTTTCACTGATAGAAAGCGACATTATTCCTGAGTATTATAAGTTACCTTTCAGCATGCAGCATAGCTAGTTCTTTTAGAGGGACACTCAAAAGAATTCTAGCACATGACGCTAAATGGACATCTCTGTAACTACTGAACCGATTCTAAAGATCTTTTCACTGAAAGCTACACTATTCCTGAGTAACAAAGGCTAAAATTCATGCATGTAGCATAATTTACAGGAACACTCAAGATAATTCGTAAGCATTTTAGTAACTTTCTCCATTCGCCACTCAAATTTATTCAAATTTTATTAAACTGCATTCAAATTTTTGAACAGTTCAGTTATATTACTTCATATAAAGTGAATCCAATGTTAAATATTTTTTAAGACCCTCAGCGCCCCCCGGTACGGGGCCCCAAACATGGTCCTTAACGCTAATTTATGCAATTTCGAAGCATTCGCACAGCTTGCTCTGACTTCGCACATGAGAACTATAGGCATGGAGATGTAGTTTCAACATAGTAGTTTCATATTATCAAAAGGTATATTTTTTTAAAGCATCACCGTTTTCAAGAAAAATTTAACAAAATAATCCAAAAATATATCATCATATTTTCTAATCTGAAACGTCACCATGTGCAATAAATGCGATTTTGATAGTAAAATTAAACCCTGAAATTTGGATGAAATTGTTTAATATCTTAGGCCTCCTCAAGATCCACAAATTTTGAAAATTATAGGAGAAAATGCTTTAAAATCAACTGCTCTTTTTATTAAAAAAATAACAAAAATATGAAATGTCACCAGGTTATTTATTTGCACTTTTGAGTATATAAACATCTTTTAAAAGCTAGCCGATGTAAAATTAATTCTTAGTCCTCCCCCAATTCCTTGAAGTTGAGCGTTTTTCACTGAAAATGGTATATGTAAATAGAGAAGATACTACAAGGAATTTAAATTATCTTCTCATGTAAGGAGTAGGTTATTTCACTCGGAAATCAGACTGTTTTTTCAAAACATGACATTAGCTTCCTATCGAATGTTTTTGCTCGGATGAATCCAACTTTTGCATGGAGGCCACACGCATGAAGAGCAGATTCTGTCACTATCCTAATCATCCTCTCAACTGCTTGGGAATGGCAGGGTATTTTTAGAAATTTATCGCAAGGACATAGATGTTTATCCGACTTCAGTAATTCTTGTAACACAATATTTGTCAATTTTTTTGTGATGGGAGGCTCAGTTACAACACATTCTTGCCAATGGATAAGGTGAATGAAGTCATTGCTTACGAAATTCACTTTTGGAATCTGAAACTTTCAAATGCTCATTGTTTGTTGCGAAGATTTTCTGGCCTTTATGATACGATGAATGACAAGCTGATGGACAGATATTCTGTCGTCGAATAACATTGCAGCAAGTACATTTTCTGCATGAGCAAAATACGCGTTCTTTTGAACAACGTTTTTTATTATACCCTTTAAATTATCTGGGAGATACTGAAATCGAGATATAAAATATTGCAATTTCCTTGGGCCATCCTGAAAGACAATGTTACACTTGATTCTGAACCATGTTGGTGCGTATACTTTCATTACGAATGTGGTTAATACAATAAGTTGTGGTGTTGGATAAGATGTTCCAAAATACAAACGAAAAGTGCGATTTGCGAACGATAGTCAGCGAGAATGAGAAAGTTTTCCCAGGTTCTCTATTTGCTAGATCTTGTGGGCAATAACAAGAGGAAACACAGCTTTACAAATTTCCCACAAATAACGTTTATCCGTGCTAAGATCTCCAAAGTAAATATCGGACTGAAATGAAAATTCAATTTCCTGGAACTTAATGATAGGAACTTACCAATCTTCATACCAATACGTCTTCAGGGACTTACCAATCAATCCAATGAATGCTCTTGGTCTTAATGCTTTCCCGTCGACTGCTTCTGTAAGGTGGCATAAAGGTAATTTGTTAAAATGAAATTGACATATTTGTCCAATGCACGGGAGAACTCAGCTTTCCTAAAAGGCGTCTAATTACACGTGCATTTACACCGGTATTAGTCACTTCCCCATCACTTCCAATAATGGCTGATTCTGATAAATCGAAAAACTTTCTCATTTAATAAGCTGAAGATAACATCGGAAATGCCCTTTGAACTCTTACTCTTCGATGCAAAATGTTCCAAATGGACAGAACTGGGTTTTTCAACTAGCGCAATATACTCCTCCCATACTTTTCTCTTATGCCACTTGCTGTCATCCATTTTCGTAATTGTAAGAGTTTCATCCCTTCTTCCGACAAAAAAGAAAGCTATGATCTTGTGACCAGACAGTGGCGGATTAATGCAAGCTTGTTGGTGGGGGCAATTAGTTAGAAGATTGATATATACATCCATTTTACGGAAGTAAAATAGGTTCTTTTACATTAACTCCTTTTTTCTCGGAGGGGGGGGTAGGTCGCTCCCTCCACCCCACTTTAATCCGCCCTTGTGAGCAGACCTATTACCTCACCTTGAATTGCTTGACGTGTCTTTATCCTTTCTCGCCGAATTTTATACTGATCAATAACACATGTACTGTTATTGATCAGATTCATGTCTGTACTTGTAAATGTCCACTTACATCATGAAGCAAAGTTGACGCAAGATCAGCTGTAGCTCGATAACTGACGCTTCGCCTATCGCATTTTCTGGAAAACGCAGATAATTTTTATTTGAGACTTAGGTTTCAAAATCAGCTGAGAGCGCTGTGGAATGAAATCAGGATCTTTCTGGGATAGAATGGGGAGTAGGGGGGGGAGGTAGGAGTAATAATTTAAAGAAGAATGCAAGCTGAAAATCAGGACAATGTTTACAAAAAGTGTGTGAGAGGTGAGATTTGTTAATATCAAGCTCATGTTGGTAATGAAGTGGATGTAGACGAGTTTGTTTATCCAATTCATCGAGCTATTTTTGTAGTAAAAATTTTAGTAGGCATTTGGGGAGGCCTAAGAATTAATTTTACATCGGCTAGCTTTTTACAAATGTTTATGTACTCAAAAGTGCAAATAAATAACCTGGTGACATTTCATATTTTTTTTTTGTTTAATGAAAGAGCAGTTGATTTTAAAGCATTTCCCCCTATAATTTCCAAAATTCCTGGATCTTGAGGAGGCCTACGGTATTAAACAGTTTCATCCAAATTTCAGGGTTTAATTTTACTATCAAAATCGCAACTATTGCACATGGTGACGTTTCGATTTTCAAAAAAAAATTGTTTTTCGTACCACCCTAGTACGCATACTTCCATTCAGGTAGGTGGTCGAATTCTCGATCTCCCCCCTTCAAGGAAGTTTGTCTACTCCACTGACTGTCAACAGTTATCGTAACTACACTCACTGACTGTCAACAGTTATCGTAACTACTATTTCGAAACTCCTGAATAAAATTTTTATGCGTTACATAAAAAAAAAAACATACCATTTTTGTATTCGTCTACTGGTCTTTGCTTTTGAGATTTTTAATTTTGAAATAATGGTTTGGACATCCTGTACTTTTTTTATGTTAAGAATCCATTAATGGCAAAAATTCACTGGTTCATTCTCATAATATGCAAGGGATTGGTCGTCCATACAGTTAATTCGTCAAGTAGGTGAATTACTTTTTTTGGTCATCAGAGTTCTAATCCTTTACACCCGACAGTAGGGTATTCCGAACTTTATCTTTAAATTTTGATTACTTCCTGTAAATTCTTTTCTCGAACATAACACAATGAACAGTTTCGAGCAATTTTAACAGATTGGTTTGATTGATTGGTTTGACATTTAACTCCTCTCATGTCATAAAGTAAGAAAGCTTTACAACAGAATCATCTTTGGTTTAAACGTCATACAAATCATACGTTACGAAGTCATGCCCTATGTAAATATGTAAGAGGTTGAGTGCCTCATGGCAAAAAGGCATTTAACCCTTTGAGGCGCAACCCTTTCCCAATGCTGAAAAAAGGGCAGCCGTTGCCATCGCTCGACTTAACTACCAGCAAGATGGCGGACGATCGAAACGTTCATTACGTGTCACACATATAGAGATCCTTTTTTGACGCAGCTGGCTGTGCTGCTAAAAATTTGTACATCACCTCATCTGGCAGCTGGCTGTGCCCGCGCACAGCCAGCTGTCGTCAAAAAGGGTCTCTCGATCTGCGGCACGCGATGAACGTTTCGATCGTCCGCCATCTTGCTGGTAGTTAAGTCAAGCGATGGCAACGGCTGTCCTTTTTTCAGCATTGGGCAATCTATCCAGCTGGTCTCGCATTCTTCCATTTTTCAGCGGATGTCAGTACTGTTAAAAATAATCCTGACCATTTTTTTACGGGAAATGACGTGCTAAAAAATAAAGGATTCTCGTGGAGCTATGTCACCCGCAACTATTTCTGTAGAAATCAAATCTATTCTTCGTGACTGGCAACAGTCAAAAGGTCAGAGTTTGGTGTTCCCAGAGCGGGAACACTGCGCGTTAAAGGCTTAACGGAATTCAAAGTAGCGGAGAGGAGTTTTTTTCCAATAAATGTTTCGCAGATAAAGTGAATTTCGAAGTCCTTCGGGTTTTAGGAGGGCCACGTTCCCTGCCCGCATACTCGTAAAATTCGCACCGACAAAAGAATTCTGTTATCTTAATAAGTAACACATTGGAAATAATAGAAACTCACACATGCAAAAGCTGAGTTGTCAAGAGTAGAAAATAAACTACGATTTACAGAAGAAATATCTTATATAAGAGATTATTATTTCTTAAAATTTAATTTATAAAATTTCTTGCAGGGGTTGCAGTATTAAACATTGATTATTCAGATAAAAAGGCAAAGTTAGGAAAAATGTCACTAAAGCTTTTTAAGTTCACGGAATCTCTCTATTCTAAAAAAAAGTTACGGCCGCTGTCCCTGTCAAAGCTTGTTGGCCTATCTCCTCTTAAACCGTGGGGATTTGAGTTTCGACTAAGGTGTCCGCAGATTCGAAAAATTCCGAGGAACCTGCTAAACTAACTTAAATTTCGAAAATCGAATTATTTTAGAAGATATTAATAAAAAACTGAAAAAATAATCAGAATGGTTGCCAGATTTGACATAAAATCATTAATTCCTTTGCAACAAAGCGTTTCCAAGTATCTAGAATCGCGTGAAATTTACAAACATGAGTTAGAATAGCGCCAAAATAAAAACTATATGAAATAAGTAACTCAAAATGTGTTACATAAAGTTGACAATTTTCAAATAGTAAGTTCGCTTAGACAACAGGAGATTAGAATTAGCGATTTTTCGTTTTTCCAAAACAGAATAACTAATATCTTGAAAATGAAAAATAATTAAAATGCAGATTATTTTAAAGCCGGTTTTGTGCAGCTGGATTATTTGCTACCAGTAGAAATATTTGGCGGCGTTAACTATGCCATTATAGCAGTTATAGTACACTTTGGATATTTGCTAGCGCGACGAGATGGTATAATTCGTGGTGTTAAGTAATCTGCAAACGATTATTCAAATGAAAATAAGGATAACGGTTTTCCGGTAATCTTAAATGAACAGTAATTATAGGTTGTGAGCATGTGTAAATCGCCAAATAATGAAAAGTCACCATGGGTGGCAAGATATCCTATCTGTTCCGTAGCTTTTGCTAACTTTACATGTACTGAAGTCGCTAAATAATGAAAAATTGCCATGGGTGGCAAATTCGCAAGGTGTGTCCAGTAGGTTTTACATTATTAAAAATACAGCTGAAACAGATGTTCTGATTTTATTACGCTTTAGCTCCTAATTAATATAACTTTTGAATGGCAACATTAAATATCATTGTGTTTCTGAGGAACGCAAATAATTTTTCCAGCGATTATAAGCGGAGTCTGCACTCCAAGTGGAGTATAGCTCAGGACCCGTACAACACGGATTCCCATAACAAATTATCTTCCGTGTTATGAGGGAAAGGGGTCTACTGTAGTGTGAAGTTTAAATTTTTATGTACCAATGAACATGCAAGCACCAAGCAATACTTAGCTCAGTAACATTCTATCTGATCCAATCTTCGGGTTTTGTATGTTGAAATTATGTCTTTTTTACGAATAAGCCTTATTAGGGGCCGAATGCCTCACACGAAAATCGAGCGTAGCGAGTCTGGGGGCCTTGGCCCCTAGTTTATTAAAAATATATATGTTCGTATATTTGGTGATAATATATATTTCAACACGTACATAATTTTTTTTCATTACAAGAAGTGATGAATATGAGAAATATAACAGTTATATTGCCGTGATATACAATAGAAAAGCATACAGAATTTGAAATTAGTAAATTAGATCGTGATTTATAGAGTTATTTTTTCTTTTCAATCTTGGTCCAAGTTAATTGGCTAAGATATTGATAAGTCACTATGTGAACTGATTATTTAACACATTAAAAACAATTAAAATATGTTTTGGTATATTTTAATTGATATTTTTATCATTATTTGTTAATTTTATTTGCTGCTGTATTTTAATTATTATTTTTTATAAAATACAGGTTGTCCGATATTAAATAACCCTATTTTAAAGTTGTCTACAGGCGAAACAATTGTTGATAAAATTATGAAATTTTGTGTAGGACATCATGAAGGTATGGGGGGATCTCATGGCTGTGTGGGTTTGCGCACCCATCACTGCCAGCCGCCTGCGAGCGGTGAGGTCTCGGGTTCCAATCCCGTTAACCCATGGTTGTCATTTCCACCCCCTTCTTCTGTGTTTGTACTTCTGTTGTGCTCTATGTTATTAATGAATGTTATATGGTATTAATAAATGTCAAACGGATATTCAGGGGTATAAGACCATCCTCGAGATTGCAGTCAGAAACCTCAAGAACAAATTCTCACCTCAAACAAACAAACAAACAAAATGAAGGTATGGGAATTTGTAATTTATGGGAAAATATTTAAAGGCAATTGCTAGCGCACCATTAAATTACAACTTAAAAATTTTAAGTCACTTTCTAAAAAACAACGTGATAAGAATCACAAACTTTTCTATTGACTGGCGAAAAAAGTGCTTTTCTCTTTCCAAACTACGCAAAGATTTGTATTTCAAAATTAAATTAGGTTTTTGCGGCGAGAAGTTTACTGTAAAGTATTTTCTAGACTATGTAGTAAGCGAATATTTCAATCCATGAAAATGTTTATAATATTGATAAGAAAATAGCTGTCTATGCTTCATATTGAGAGAGTTATGCTATATGTCAGGAGTAAGCAACTTTTGTAAAGGACGTGTGTACATAAGATATGTGTGATAAATGTACTGTGATAGACTTGGTGTCATAGGTGGAGTTTAAGTTGAAGGTGTGATGCGCATACTTATTTTTATACACTGTATTGTAGTGGTATGAATAAAGCTCGCGTGCTAGGGGTAGACAAAACAAGTCAATCGCAATCTTCTGCTGTATATGTTTACTCTCAGTGCAACGCACATAGAACACGCATTAATCAATTGTGTAATCTGTGTACAATATCACAAGTGAGTTTATACTCAAGCATTTGTAATTAATTATGTAGATTTTCTTAGTAACTTCGAAACAACTTTACATTTTTAAAGTACACTTTTTGGTTTGAAGCTATGAAGGCTGTTTCACGTAATGGACTCACATTTTAAATTTAAAAGACATTTTGTTGATGGGGACACAGCGTTTTAACTTTTGATACCTTGCATTACGAAGTATTGAGGTTTAGACATTCATTACTACACGATAGAGAAACGCGTAGAAATTGTCAAAATTCAAATTATTAATTGTTCCGTGATTGTGTGATCTCGCCTAAAAATAGTTTGACACCGTTGGACGTTTTTTGGAGTTTCTGGAACGAAAAAGTGCATGTCATTGATTCGCAGTATATTGCGGAGATGAAGGAAGAAATAAAAAATACCCTTAAGAAAATTGGACCGCAGTTGTAAGAAAATTGTATTATTAAAAATTTCAATTTAGATCTATATGTTTTGCAATTGTTTCAGATTATATTTTGATAACTGGAGCCAGTTGAATCCAAACTGAGACGGCTTTCAGATTATTGTTACTCAGTTTCTGAATACATTTGTAAGGGAATAACAATTCTTTTTCATTTCTTTTTTCATAAATTTAATCATTGTATGACTTACTAATGTCGACAGACATATGCGTCCTTCAAAATTTCGCCAAGCATGGAGACTTTCGGTAAATATTGTCAATTTTCGCATCAAAAATAAATTCCCGAAACTGAATCCAGATTGGCGATATTTGGTTTTAAATATCCGGCGGCGGCACAGATCACCCCCGTGCACGTCACCCTGGTCAGAAACCGTCACGACATATGACGGGGATTTCTCGGGATTGAAACCAACTCCCTGCCGCTCTCTTCCCTTCATTGATGACCCGGACAATTAACACACATTCACCTTCTCGCCTTCAGTGACAGATGGCACCAGCACATACCTCATCTATCTCTCACTCTCTCAAAGTCCACAACACGTGGCAGAAACCTCTCTAAGTCCACAACACGTGGCAGCAATCTCTCAAAGTCCACAACACGAGGCAAATTCCAAAATGCTTGTAGAATTGTTCATCAGCCTCCGACTGACTCTCTAGGGGGAGGAGTAGTGCTGTATGAGATAGCCTCCCCTCACGATACATCTCGGCAATTAAAAGCCAGACAAATAGGTACCTTTTTCCTGGTCGGAAAACGCCGTAATCTACCACGCGGATTTCTCGGGATCGGAACCAGCTCTCGCCTCATGTTCTCGCTTCAATCCGAACTAACGCTCTTATAAACAGATTTACTTTAATGAAATGCAAACTTAGATAATTTAATGCTTAGAATATTAAATTTAGACTAAATTAAAAACAGATTCCTCCTAAGAACTCGTAACACTAAATTGTTTTCTTTCTCCATGAATAGGAAGCTAAAAGGATAGAGTACCTACCGCCTGTATTTACCTTCTTCAATGGGCTATTTTAATATTAATTCAGAAAAGGTGTTCGAACAATTGCGCAATCTGGTAGCAACTCTGGAATTGTTGTATTGGTTTCAAGACTCATATTTGGAAAGTTATTAAATGTTTTAGTTTGTAAGAACGTTTATTTAATTTATATAATTTCTTAGTTGTTACTTTTGGGCAGGCCTTGTAAGAGCTGAAAACCTGTTTCATTGCAAGTGAATGTGTAAAGCCCGAAAATTGAAAAAAAGAAAAAAAATAGATAAAAATACACAAAAATCAATAAATTATATTCACAAGTAAAATTTAAATTCAAGGAGAACTGCAAACACAAAGAATTTCCAAATTTTTCTGTTTTAATTTCATTTTGAATTTAAACTCTTCAATAAAAAGCAATATCATAACTGAACAGTTTTATTATACGATAGTTTAAATAATTGGTTTCCAAGTCACGATTCTCTCCTACTTAACATAAAAAAGTTAAATATTCAAAGTATGGGCTTATGCACGTTTTATCGTTTTATTTTGTATTGTAATAAATTGTATTAAAATGAATGCACGTCCTTTTACAAGAAAATGCAAATATTGATAAAATTATTGTTATTTTAACTATTTAGTACTGTAAGCTTTTAGAAACATTTATTTTTTGTGTGCGTGTTTCATAATTTTATTTCTTTGCGCATTTTGCACTGAAGTTGGTAACGTTTGCAAAATTGTTTGCGTTTAATAATTTGCAAATCAAAACGGAATTTTTTAAAAGTTTTTTTCCCGAAATATTGTTTTATGTGTGTCATGATTTGATATGAATGATTAAACATTTAACAAAATAAATAAAAAATTAGCCCAATAAACAATTTGTTTAATAAGAATGTTGCTGATATCCGATTATCTCATCAGTTATCTCATCAGATGTGCCTGCTAGCTTTTGACTCGCAACATTTTTTAAATCTAAAATATTATTTAATGTAAATGAAGAGTCCCCCTTATTTTTTAACTATTGAGTTCGATATGTACTCCCTCCCCTCTTACTAGAAAAAAAATCTGTTGCTCGATCTTCGCTTAGGGAAGCGTTAAACAGATATTGATGGACGCTTTACATTACGAAAATTGCATTAAAACGCAAATGTTTGTAGTAGGAATGCTTTATTTCAACAAAACAAGTTTTCTTTTTCGGATTTTTGAAAATAATACCCCACAATAAAACGGTGGGAAAAATCTCCACCGTTTTTATTTTACCACCTGTATGTTTCGAATAAATGGCCATTTCCCTATACCTCTAATTTTTATAGAAAATAATATACTTAGTGGTAGATATTATAATTAGTTTGCCTTCAGAGACGGTAGTCTTTTTCCTTCAGGCAAATCAACTTTTTCTCGGTTTTCTCCTAAAATCTGTTATATAAAAGGATCTTGAATATCATAAATATATTATAAGTCAGCAGATAGCTGACTTAAGGATATTCTCAAAGGGTTTCTAAAATAAGCGGTTCAAATAAAACTTAAAACTTCATAGCTGCCAAATTCAGTTTAAAATGCTATATTTATGCATTGTGATCTGTATATGATGAAATCTTCAAAGGAGAAAAAAATCCTGAAAATAATAGAAAAATAGAGTTAGAAAAAAAACAACATCGACTATTTAATTATTTATACTGCATTAACATAGCAACCTCGCTACAAGTACATGCATGCAAATATTTCTTTACTTGCATGTTTCAGAAATATATGTTTCATTAGAATGTTTTACGAATTTACATTTTGTGTATAGTATATTTTAAGATAGCGAAATAAAAGCTATTCTCTTAAATAATAAAATAAATACATTTTATAATCTAATATCATATGCTTGTATTATTTGTATTAATGCAATATATCTCATTTTGCAATTAGATTAACATTTAAACAAGAATCACATTTGCTGAGAGTTAATTAAAAAAGAATGCATCTACTTTATTTTTCTTTTAATAAACAAAACCTTTCTTTTGATTAGAAATTTATTATTGATAAGCAAGATTATTATTATAAGCAAGAAAGCATTTTTGATTTTAAGAAGCGAATATATATGCATTTAACTAAGATAGACCAGCAAATAATGAGGCCAAAATTTTGAATTAACAGCATTTAATTTTGAATTAACACACATACGCAAATGAAATAGCACAACACACCATTTAGTAAATTATGTGAGAAAGCTAGCTTTTTACCCACAATTATTTTGTTGCAAGTCCTAGCATCACATCAGTACGTTTATTTTCCCAATGAATCTCTTTTTAAAATCCGTTTCAAGGAGTATGCGCAATAAAGGAGACCTTTTTCACGAGCCCTAGCCCGAGCGCAATCGTGAAGTACAGGGTCCGAGCCCGGTTCGGGCCCGGGCTCGGGATCGGGCTTTCGGGCTCGGGCTGAGCCCGTCTCATCTCTAACTCTTTACGCTGAAGAATATACATGTGATTTAAAATTACAGAATGTAAGTAGTATTAGAACTCAATATATTAGAGGTTTTAGTAAATGAAGTTAATTGATCAGATTTGTTGCAAGAGGAGAAAAATCAAACAAAATTTTGATCATACTCTTCAGCTTTGCTGCAGGTTTCGGGTGCCATACATTTGAGTTGTGATTATGTATCCAACATTACAGAGATTTTGACTTGCCAAATCTCTGTATTTTTGGAGCAAAATATTTCCTGTAAAATATAATTGGCCTCTTTGAAAGGCATTATGCAGGAGAGTCTATTTTGTTGTTGGATCTGACATTCTTTTGTGCTTTGAGGGCTAGCACAAAAAGATTAAATATTTTTAATGAAAAATCATTTTGTTTTTATTTTATTGTAAAAGTTTCAGTTCTAATTTACAAGAAGTGAATATTACTCGTTTCTCGTGCCATTTAATTATTCACAATTCTTGATACTTTTTGCACCCAGAATACCTTATTTCGATTAACAATATTCAGACAGGAAGAACTGGGTACTTCCTGCATCTGTATGTAGGGCAAGGTCTTGGTTTTATCCGACAACAGCATTTGACAGAAGAGAAGGCTGAACACATTTAAAAGAACCTAGTATAAATAACAGATGAAAAGAATGTTAGTAGATCTTGAACTTACTTAAAATAAATACTGAATCATTTAGAAACTACTTAAAAAATTCGATGGAGTAAAAGTAAAAATTTGTTTTTGGAATTTTTGAAAATGTCAGCGGTAACATCCAGATAGCCTACACTGTCCTTCATTCAACTCAAAATAGCATGGCGGACTATTTGCAAATAGCTACTTGTGTTTTCTGACAGATAGTAACGGTAATTGAGACAAAACTGTTGAGACCCGCTTTCAAGAATTTTCTTTTTAATTGCTGAAATACTTCGGAAAGAAAATTAAAATCCGACACAGTAACATTTATGCAGCTTTTATATACAGGGACTGCAATCGTATCAAGAATGTTAGACATGGTATCAACTTGCATATGTTATCAGTGTTATCATCAACAGGTATCGTAATGTTAATCAGCAATGCTATGCTTATTGATGTACCATCATATACAAGTTGATAACAATTCAGTATTATGCATTTTTCCTAGGGTTAAAAAAATGGAAATTTTGGACCATACATAATCGAAAATGTTATGTAAAAAACAAAAAATTTGGATTATACAAATTCGGTACATTATTTTGAATAGACTGAATAAACCCTTTTTAAATATAAAATCTAAATTTTGTTCATTTGGCAAAATATTTATCTTTTTTGTTCTTTGATAAGTGTTTTCTTAATTTTATAAAATTGCTTTAGTTGACACTTTAGCAATAAATATTTGGATTTTCCTCTGCGGGTGTGTATGCTTCAAACCGAATTTCTTACTCATGATACTACAACAAATGATCAAATTTGGTAGGAAAACATTTTAAAATTGCATAAAACTTCTAGCTGTTTAAAGCATAATTTAGGTAATTTTGTTTTTCTGAAATATGCATTTTGTACAGTAAAGATATTATGATTTCTATCTTTGGTATCGTCTCGAATGAAAATATACATTTGTTTCAGTTCTGACAGGAAAACTTCAGACCCAGACAGAACTCATAAAAGGTATATCCTTATTTTTCAATTTCAAATATCACAAATGTAAAGATTTACATTCCGATTCCCGAAAAGCTTTTCGTTTTTCCTATCTGAAACGACTTTGCCTGATATGAATAGGCGAAAGATTTATAGCACATACATTAGGATGAAATATTGACTCCCATATAGAATAGGTGATAATTTTTTCTTTCGTTTAAAGAACTTCGGGTGACGTTTCATTGTCGTAAGTTTCAGTTGACTGCAGAGATGGCAACCCTCTAAAAAACTTAATTCATGAAAATAGATTTATAATCATAAACTAAAATGTTTTTATTGATTATGAATTTTTTTGTCATATCCAATGAGCATTTTGCGAATTCATAAATATAACTGCACACTTATATACCGATAAACAAAAAACGGTAAAGTGTGGCTTTTGGACGTATAAAATTTTATTTCTAATTTTACCTTCTCAAATGCATACATAACTTTGCTTCTTCAATTTTGAAGTCTTTCTTTTTAAAATCAGTTTTCTTTTTCTTCCTTTAAAAGAAGCAATACATATCGATAGCTTAATTTATTGCTACATATGCAGGTGTGTTATTCCGTTTTAGTTCTTTTACTATTTTATTCCCAACTTTCTAATTTATGGTTAGACATAACATTTTCTATAGTTTTACGGATCATATGGAATAGAAATATTAATTTAATCTGAAATTGATTTCATATATCTTCATATTTGTAGAATTAAAGTCACTTAAACGTAAGTCAGATGCTGCTTTGTAGAATATGTGATTATTTTAACTGTCCGAATGTAATATTTTACCACAAATAAATACCTTAAGAAAAATTACATTTTTATAAAGTAGTGTTACCGAATGATTTAGAACAGCATAGTAAAATAAATCAGTTATTAAATAGCATTAGCCTTGGCAAATAATAATGATAGCGGGTGATAAATGCAAATGAGAAGATGAGCTCTACTTACTTCCTAAAAAGTAGGAACGGTAAAGTGTTTTTTAGGTGTCTCGTATAAATAAAAAATACGAATATCCAGAGTCTTTCATATTTCTTAATCTTTCAACTGTGAAAAGAAGTATCTTTTAGATAGATAAATCCAGCTATTAGTACAACTATTAAACTATACAAGATTTCACATTATATTGAATTTCTAAATTAGTTCCTTGTAATAAATATGTCTAGAAATTTGAGTACTAGATGGTTTTAACGACTATTTATGCTTTTCAAAGGAGTTTTACTATTAGCTTTGATGAAATTTAAAATCATACAACCGTAGAAAAATATTACCGTTATATAACGCTTGTTTCATCGAATTTCATAACAGTATTGTATATTTTTCAATATGCATTAATATTATGCTATTATGATCATCAGAATTTGTAAGGCATTTCTACGCAATTTAGGGAGCCAAAACGCAACAGTGTCAGTTTCTGTTTGAAGGCGTGGAGAAGCAATATTTGAAAATAGTAACTATTCAAAATAATATATCGGCATGAGCAGTGGCGTAGCGAGACATTTTTCATGGGGGGGGGAGTGTTACGACTGCTTCAACTCATATATATGTATAGGTGTGCGTGATAAGGGAGTGAATAATATACATCTTGTATGGCAAAAAAATCCTCATGGGGGTTATGACCCCCATACCCCCCTTCCCTTGGCTACGCCACTGGGCATGAGCTTAGGGTGAAGCCTAGCTATTCAACGCTTCCCTGTTCGAAAAGCATGATATTAACGTTGATCTGGTATTCAAGAAAAAACTTCAAATTGGATGAATTATAACTCAATTGTGTGCATTGTTATCACACTTAAAATAAAGCTGTCTCTTTAAAAGTCACGTTCTTTATTAAATTTTTTATATAAGAACGTAAACTGTAAGGAACAAAAATGGAATGCCATATTTTATTCAAGCACTTTTTTGCATACTCAATTTTTCCGGAATGTAAAGAATTTCTCTTCCAAAAACACTTTCTAAAAATCTCCCGTGACATACATTAGATCACACAGGTTCCATGTCTTAAGGACATTTTGAGGAGTATTTTGTTCGGCAGCTTTCAAGCACGAAAAAAAATCAATTCAATGATATCTTTACACATTTTGAAGAAAACAGTTTTTTTTTTCATTCAGGGTCTATGGAGGAAAATGCAATATAAACTTACAGGCAGATATAATTTGATTTAAATTTAAATAAAACTAGAAATGCTATGAGTAAAATCTCAAAAATGAGTCACTTTTAATGCTGAGCGGGTTTTAAATCTAATATATAAAATTCTCCTGTCCCAGTGTTAGTCACCTAACTCCTCCGAAACCACTCGACCAATTTTAATGAAATTTTCTATATATATTCGTTAGGTCATAGAATAGGTTTTTAACTATGTCTCATACCCCTAAGCCATAAGGGCGGTCCACCCCAAAATGTTTAGCCCCCGAGTGCTATTCATTTCAATCAGGATTTCTGTGTAGACATTAGCGTGTCGAATCACTTTTCAAATATGTTTGCCAGATAATCTGGAGAGGGGGGGGGGAAGTTAATAAAATGTTGAAAGTCGCACAAGGTTTGCAATTTTTGATAATGGATCGCTAAATGTGGTGCCAAAACGCGACAATTTATTATAAATATATTTCGCGTATAGTTAGAAAACGCATGGCGTATATTGTAAAAGAGTTTTATTATTCGATTTTAATATAGATTTCTACTCCGAAGAAGTTCTCTCTGGAACAAGAAAGGAAAACACGGTACACTCGTGGATTATGATGCCCATTCCAAACAGCATTTAAAATGTCTTTGCGGTATAGTTGGAATATGCCTACAGGAAGAACATGCCTGGCGAAGATTGTAAAACAATTTCAGTAGGCGATTTTAAGATAGATTTCGATTCCAAAGATGCGTTTTACGGTACAAGAAAGAGTTGATTCCTATTTTAACATCCCCACTCTCGCCAACCTAAAAAATCCCCGTACTTTGGCGAGCTTTGCAGTCATGGGTCTCTGGGAGTTATGCACAAGTTTTAACGGTACTTACGTATTATCCCGGCGGTCCGGCAGGACAAACAATTTTTCACCAAGATAAATGCAGGGCACATGAAATTGTTGATGGTTTGGAATACGATTTTACGATACGGTAAGTACCGTTTCAACGCTCCCAAAAGAACCAGATGAAAACTAAAGTAAACAAACTAGCGATAAACGCACCAGTTAAGGAATCTGAAGACACTTAATTATTAAAACTGCATTAATTGGCAATTCAAAATAAATAAAAATGTAACGGCATGCTTTACTTACATGTTGTTCCAAATCGCCATTTTATTTCTAAATTACGATTGCCACATTAATGCAAAAAATCGTCATGGTAACTGCATATGTTTAATGATCGCCACCTTGGCGAGAGTCGAGGCGTTAAAGTAGGAATCAACCCAAGAAAGACAATCAGGTACATTCATGGATTATGATGCACATTCGAAACAATATATAAAACGATGAAGTATATTTGTAATATACTTGGCGAAGATTGTAAAATAGTTTTAGTAGGCGATTTTAAGATAGATTTCAATTCCAAAGATGGGTTTTACGAAACAAGCAAGAAAAATACAGCACAGTCATGAATAATAATACACTTTTGAAACTTAATGGAATAAGTAAGAAAAATAGGGACAACGTATAACTAATAATACGATTTTAATATATAGCACTGTAGTGTGTATTTAAAACCTGAAAGAGTTTCAGATTTTCATCCTTTTTTCTTTCCGAACATGTACCCTGTAAGGAAAGTATTGTAATCATGAAAAAATTCGACTTCGAGATTTTGATGTATTAACACGTTTTGAGGTCTTCAGAATTCATTTATGCTATTTTTACGAGATGTATGTTTGTGTGTGTGTGTGTGTGTGTGTGTGTGTGAGTGAACACGATAGCTCCTAAACGGGGCATTCGATTGAGCTCAAATTGGGTATATATGTTATAAACCACCATCGTAAGACCGACATTGATTTTGATGTGTATAGAACTTACAGTTTTTCTACTGGGCTACTACAAAGATTTCTTCTACATTATGGCTTATGGGGGTGAAATTCTTGAAAGTGCTCTAGCGTTTAAACGGTACATTCGATGGAACTCATATTGGGTATATCTAATAAATAAAATTAGTTACCATACTCCTCCAAAACGGCTCGACCGATTTTAAAGAAATTTTATATGTATATTCGTTAGGTCTGCGAATATGATTTTGTCTCATACCCCTAAGTCACAAGGGCGGTCCACCTCAAAATTTTTAGCACCAGAGTGCTAATAAGTTCAATCAGGATTTTTGTCTAGGCATTAGCGCATCGAGTCCCTTTTCAAATGTGTTTGCCAGATAACGTGGAGAGGGGGGGGCGTTAATAAAATGTTGAAAGTCGCACACGGATTTGCAATTTTTGATAATGGATCGCTAAATGGGGAGCCAAAACGTGACAATTTATTATAAATATATTTCGAGTATAGTTAGAAAACGCCTGGCGTATATTGTAACACAGTTTTATTAGGCGATTTTAATATTGATTTCTATTCTGAAGAAGTGTTTTGTGGAACAAGAAAGGAAAACACTCTAAACTCATGGATTATGATTCCCATTTCATGTCATTGCGGCATAGTTGGAATATGCCTGGCGAAGATTGTAAAACAGTTTCAGTAGGCGATTTTAAGATAGATTTCGATTCCAAAGATGTGTTTTATGGTACAAGAAAGAGTTGATTCCTATTTTAACGCCCCCCCCCACTCTAGCCAACCTAAAAAATCCCCGTACTTTGGCGAGCTTTGCAGTCATGGGTCTCTGGGAGTAATGCACAAGTTTCAACGGTACTTACGTATTATCCCGGCGGTCCTTCAAGACAAGCAATTTTCACCAAGATAAATGCCGGGCTCATGAAATTGTTGATGGTTTGGAATACGATTGGCAATAGTTTGCCAGCAAATTTGACGAAAAAGTAGTTTGGCGGAAGTGACCGCCGGCATAATACGTACGTACCGTTTCGGCGCTCCCAAAAGAACTAGATGAAAACTAAAGTAAACAAATTAGCGATAAACGCACCAGTTAAGGAATTTGAAGACACTTTATTATTACAACTACATTAATTGGCAATCAAAAATAAATAAAAATGTAACGGCATGCTGTGCTTACATGTTGTTCCAAATCGCCATTTTAATTCTAAATTATGATTGCCACATAAATGCAAAAAATTGTCATTGTAACTGCATATTTTTAATGATCGCCACCTTGGCGAGAGTCGAGGCGTTAAAGTAGGAATCAACCCAAGAAAGACATACATGGTATACGCATGTATTATGATGCGCATTCGAAACAATATATAGAACGATGAAGTGTAGTTGTAATATACTTGGCGAATATTGTAAAATAGTTTTAGTAGACGATTTTAAGATAGATTTCGATTCCAAAGATGGGTTTTACGAAACAAGAAAAAAAAATACAGCACAGTCATGAATAATATACACTTTCCAACTTAATGGAATATGAGAGAAAAATAGGGACGACGCATAAATTATGATACGATTTTAATATATAGCGCTATAGTGCGTATTTAAAATCTGAAAATGTTTCAGATTTTCATCCTTTTATTATTATTTTTTTTTGACAAAATTTTTTATGGAATGACTATGAATAAGTCTCAAGGCCAAACTATGTTTGTTTGTGGCTTAGATTTGAGCACGCCATGTTTTTCACACGGACAATTGCATGATCTCGAGTGGGCAAACCATGCAGTTTTTTTGTGTTAGCTAAA
>JAWZYV010019593.1:0-30744 GCA_038373885.1 Cheiracanthium punctorium
ATCGGCATGCCTGTTAGAGCGGTTCACGTTGGTCCTAAGAGGGATGCTGACTAAAGTCACAGAAGGAGGGCGTCGAGAACGAGGTTTGAAGAGAATTGTAAGATCTCATAGAGGCAGAAAATGAACATCCGGATAGAACGAAGAGAAGGCCGAGAAGAAGAGTGAAGATGCTGTGGAGTTTTTGTCGGGCAGTCTGAGGGCCATAGTAGCGAAAGCATACTGTGACGCACAGAAGAACGCTCGTCGTAAAGACCAGCAAGAGATCAATGCACCAGAGAAGCCATTGGAAGGAAGACGGGATAACTAGTGAGTGTAGTGCCGATCTCGCGTGGGCGGTCGGGAGTGACAGTAGGCTTGCCAGGGACATAGGGTCATAGGTACAGCCCACCGTTAGACAAGTCTTGCAAGAGTTCATTCAGATGAATTGGAGGCAGGTAAATGGACCTCTTCGTACTGGATTAGAAATCTGTTAAATGGTTCCCCATGCCGACATGGGTGGATTGATACTGGAGCGAACGTAACCATCATGAAAGGGACGGATTCTGGGCCAAGGAAATTAAAATTTGAAGATTTATCTGGAACTCCGCCCCTCGCTGACCTCTCCAGGACTGTTGACAGGTGACAAGATCGAAGTGGGCGGAAAAGCGGCAAGTAGAAATCACGTTTGGGAAATGCCCAGATTACGGCCATGTGGTATATGTCGCCAATATTACAGACTCTTTTATTCTTCGGACTCGGACTTTTTTATAAATCGCAACAAATTTAACTTTGGACTTTAAGAATAAATGAGCTTCGTTCAGACTCAGAAGAAATAAGCTGTGCGTTCGATATTAGAGAAAATGAAACTGTTTTTGCCTGTTCAGCAAAATAATAGCCCAGACTGATATCACTCTACCTCCCAGAACTGATTCAATAATTTCTGGAACAGTAAAAGAAAGCAATAAATTCCGTTTTGGATTAATCGAACACCCAAACAATAGTGATTCCGTCAGAGGAGTACTTGTGGGAGCAACACTTGTGGACTTGTCGAGAACAGAAATTCCAGTTAGAGTAGTAAATGTGACGGACAAGTCGAAGGTGATAAAGAAAAAATGAAGTGTTGGCGACATGCACTCCTGTTACCTGCATTAATAAGAACATCAGCCAAACGACAGCTAAATCTTCCGAGAGTGCCTGACGAAGGAATTAATACAAGACGTGGAGTTTAACGGCAGAACAGAGAAGCGCTGCGGAGAAAGTAATAGCTGAATTTGAAGACCTCTTCTCCTCGTACTTCGGGTGACTTTGGCCGTACGAGCTTAACTCAACATA
Source organism: Cheiracanthium punctorium (assembly GCA_038373885.1). NCBI lineage: Eukaryota > Metazoa > Arthropoda > Arachnida > Araneae > Cheiracanthiidae > Cheiracanthium > Cheiracanthium punctorium. Next base: position 1,312 of record JAWZYV010019593.1, read on the forward strand.
GGATAGATACAGGCAGCCATTCTCCCATCAAGCAACATCCTAGGCGGCTGCCGTTTGCTAAGCAAGAAGAGGTGAGCAGACTTTTAGAGGAGATGCAGCGTGATGACGTCATCGAGCCATCGACTAGTCCCGTGGGCCTCGCCAATTGTTTTGGTCCGAAAGAAAGGATGGTTCCACCCGGTTCTGTGTTGACTACAGACGTCTGAATGACATTACCAAGAAAGACAGCTACCCTCTTCCCAGGATAGACGACACTTTGGACACTTTATCGGGAAACGAATGGTTTTCCACTCTGGATCTGAAAAGTGGTTACTGGCAAGTGGAAATTCATCCCGACGACCGTGAAAAAGACTGCGTTCACCACGGGACAAGGATTATGGCAGTTCAAAGTTATGCCTTTTGGACTCTGCAACGCACCTGCTACATTCGAGCGACTAATGGAGACAGTGTTGAGAGGACTTTCCTACGAAGCATGTCTCGTTTATTTGGACGATATCATCATCGTCGGAAGGACTTTCGAAGAGCATCTCGAGAACATCCGAAAGGTACTGCAGAAATTAAAAGGAGGCGAAACTTGAAACTGAGTCCATCGAAGTGCAATTTGTTTCGTCGGGAAGTACGTTACCTCGGGCACATAATATCCGCCCACGGAGTCCGAACCGATCCCGAAAAGACGTCCGCAGTCCAGAACTGGAGTCGTCCCGAGAATATCCACGACTTAAGAAGTTTTCTCGGTCTGTGTACTTACTATCGAAAATTCGTGAAGGGCTTTTCCTCAAATTGCAAGACCTCTTCACAAATTGACCGAGACTGGACAGAAATTTCTATGGACTGAGGAATGTGAGGACGCATTCAACGAACTGAAGACGGCTTTAACATCTTCGCCGATCTTGTCGTATCCTCACCCCTGACAAGCCATTTATCCTGGACACAGACGCAAGTAAGGAGAGTGTTCGGAGCAGTTTTGTCCCAGGAGATAGATGGCCAAGAACACGTCATTGCTTACTGGAGCAAATGCCTTTCAAAGGCAGAACGTAACTATTGTGTTACGAGAAAGGAACTTCTTGCTATCATTAAAGGCCGTGGAGCACTTCCATCATTACCTGTACGGCCGAAAGTTCCTGCTCCGAACGGACCATGCCTCTTTAACCTGGCTTCTAAATTTCAAGAATCCAGAGGGCCAAATAGCCAGGTGGATACAGCGATTACAAGAATATGACATCGAGATACGTCATCGGAAAGGGTCATCTCATGGAAATGCAGATGCTTTGTCGAGAAGGGCCCTGCATAGACAGTTGTCGCTATTGCTCCAGGGCAGAGAAAAATTACCATCTGAAACATCCCGTTGTCCGCCAAGTTACATCATCGGCACCATCTCAAGATCCCTGGAGTGACGAAAATGTTCGGGCGGACCAATTAAGCAGACAGCGACATCAAACCTATTGTGGAATTTATGGAAAAATCCAGCGCTAAGCCCAGTTGGCAAGAAATATCATCTTACAGTCCGGCAACAAAACAGTACTGGGGCTTTATGGGATTCGCTTCGCCTGAGGAATGGAGTCCTGTATCGTAAATGGGAGTCGGACGACGGCAAGATGCTCCGATGGCAGTTAGTACTCCCTCGCTCGAGGATTCCGAAGGTTCTAGAAGAACTTCATAATGGCTTAAACTGGAGGGCCATTTTGGCGTAATGAAGACCCTGCAGAAAGTTCGCGAGCGCTTCTACTGGGTTAGGGCTCGAGGCGACGTCGAAAAAGTGGTGTCAAGCTTGTGACGCCTGTGCCGCCCGTAAAGGCCCGAAGAAACGAAGCCGTGGAAGACTACATCGTTATAATGTAGGAGCGCCTTTTGAGAGGATTGCCCTCGACATCCTGGGACCTCTTCCGCGAACTTCGGATGGCAACAAATACATCCTAGTTGTCATTGACTACTTCTCTAAATGGCCCGAAGCGTTTCCTATTCCCGATCAAGAAGCTACGACCGTAGCAGAGGTACTGGTGCAAGAATGGATTTCCAGATATGGAACCCCTCTGCAACTTCATTCCGACCAAGGAACGAACTTTACCTCTGCAGTCTTTAAAGGACTATGCCAACTTCTCGGAATGGACAAAACCCAGACTACGCCTTTACACCCACAATCCGACGGCATGGTGGAGAGGTTTCAATCGTACAATTTTGAACAACCTCTCGCTCCTGGTATCTAGGAATCAAGAGGACTGGGACAAAGAAACTCCCCCTGTTCCTGCTGGCCTATAGGAGTGCCGTCCATGAGACTACCGGCTTCACACACCTTCCCAGATGCTGTTCGGCAGAGATCTTCGTCTTCCCGCCGATCTAGTGTTCGGGCCGCCCTCCAGATGCGCCTTCATCGCCAGAGGAGTACGTGGAAAACCTTCGGGCACGGTTTGAAGATGTACATCATTTTGCTCGGGAGCGGATCAACCTGAACACGGAAAAGATGAAGACTCGCTACGACACGAAGGCTACGGGACACGAGTTCAACGCAGGTGACAAAGTTTGGCTATGGAATCCTACTCGACGGAAAGGCCTGTCTCCCAAGCTGCAATCGCCGTGGGACGGTCCTTACACAGTCCTAAACCGGCTGAATGACGTCATCGTACGGATTCGTAAGTCACCAAACTCGAAGCCAAGAGTTGTACATTACGATCGGCTAGCCATCTACCGCGGTTGTAATTAGCTCAGACTATGGTCACTATGGCGTAATTCCTCTTTTCTTTCATCTCTCATTTCCTTTCCTGTCTTTCTCTTCTCTTCCTCTTTCTTCAACTCTCTTTCTCTCACTACTTACGCCATGTTTAGTGTACATATTTGTAATATATTGGATTTTATTAATGTGTATTTGTTATTACATTGATTACTTATTACAGTGTAATTATTTATTATGATGATTAATTTATTTATTAATGTGTATTTGCTTATTGTGCTATTGATTACTTGCTTGAATTATGTTGTTAAGATCTTGTTAAGTGTTATTACAGTGTAGGTACCTGTGTGTGACCTCCTAACTAGGGATTGTACTGCCCGGGACGTGCAGTCCTTGGGAAGGGGGCAATGTTACGAATTTTCGGGGCAAACCCGCTGCTCTGGGGCTTAAAATGGTTTAAAATTCGTATTCTACGCTTCAAATAGATAAATTTTGCTTTTTGTTGCATCAAAATCGGCCAATTAGAACCGGAGATACGGAGGTTTCGCTTTCCCATATGTTTTTCTATGGGCTTCTAGAAATCTCGAGAAATATTAGTCCTAGAGCTTAGATCTCTTCACTTTTGAGGACTTATTTTTGGCGCCAAATTTGGCGATATTTCGCCAAAAGTCGCCAAGCTTGGCGACTTTTTGGTCATTTGGCGCGATTTTCCCAATGGGGCCTGGAAGTTGTTTTTCCTGCATTAAAAAACGCATAATAACCTAACATTTCTCTTCTATGACGTAATCAAAATTCACGCTTTATGTAGAACCCTCGAGAAATTGACTTTTCTGGAAACCTCTTGTACCTCCTGCGTCGGCTATTTATAGAAGCGGGCATCGCCCCCGAAGCAGTCAGTTGCGAGTTGAACATTCAATGTGTGAAGAGCTCTGAGTACGCTTGTTTTGTGTGAACTGATAGTGCTATAGAAGCTGTGTTTTAGCTTGCTTTGTGAAGCTGTTTTTAAAAGTGCTGTGTGTTAAATTCTTCATTGCTGTGTCTTAAGGGATAGTGTACTATATCCCTTGAATATTTTCCACGGAATTTTTAGCCTGTAAAAGTGACTTATTTTGTGTGAGAAATACAGCATTTGTGAGAGCTTCTGATCCAAGCGGATTGTTAAAAAGCACGTTACTGCTAGATTGTGCTTGTGAATTGTGTGCAGCTGATTGTTCTACGAAGTTCTAGAAGAAATAAAGTTTGTGTTTTCCATCCTGGACAAGTGACTTTTTACTTGAACTTTTTTACACCAACTGGGACTTTAGAACGACGAACCCCAGGAGTAGCAGGGAGAGTTAAATTCCGCAAAACAATATATATATATATATATATATATCGTACGGTTCAAAATGTTTTTAGGGAATTATAATTTATTATAGAAAAAACATGGAATTTAAAGCGCAAATGTCTACTTTAATTTAAAGAAAGGATTGTGCCAATAATCTCCTTCAAATTTTACCTTCCACCAAAAGTGGAACGAGAAATCAAATCAGTAAATATAGGAAAATTTTAAAAAATACGGGGGACCCGGTTTATTTGAAAACATAACACCAATTGGTATTTGATTTTTTTCAAATTGCCACCAATTTTCCAAGCAATTTATTACCTTGTGAAAGGATATTTCCACCCAATCCTTTCCTAAACCCTGTTGGTGCAAATTATATATGGCACAGGCACGACGGACATTTGGGCCATGATTGATGTTTTTAAAGTGAATTTAAAAAAAATAAAATTTAAAAAGATATGCTGGGGACTAGTTGTCCGAAAACATAAACCAAAAAACCCATGATTCAAAACCAAAAAAAAAAACACTGCTTTCTTGCCAACTTTATCATGGGGCCGATTCCCCACAGGGGAAAGATTAAATTTTGGGCTTCAACAAGGAAAAAAAACCCGCTTACTAGGCATTACCGAATGCTTGATTCAAGTTATTATCCTTATATTCTATTGATTTCCGAATTACCCAATTACGAATAATAAAACTTAGAATTGATTTAAAACATGGTCATGCATTAAAAAATCAAAACCTTCCATTGATTTATTTTCATTAAAAACCAACGAAAACATACTTTTATATTAAAGGAAAATTCCAACAATATTATAGACCCATAATAGATTTCAAAAACTTTTTAAAGCATTTTGAATTAACCCTTGAAAAAAGTAACTTTTACGGCCCGAATGTTTTTCGCGAAACGAAAACGGGCATATAAAATGTTACCATTAAATAACCGATAACTTATTTTATTCGAAAACACAGAAGCTTAAATTAAATTTTAAAAAAATAATAGAAAAAATTCCAAATAATTTGCAAACTAAAGGGCTTAGTAAAAGGGAAAGGCTAGTAAAAGGGGGACCGTCTTGAAAATTGGGGCCGAGGGGAAAAAAATGGGATGAAAAATGTATTGATTTTTTTCAAAAGTTCCCATAACTTCGGGGGACAGGTTTTTTATCGTAATAAAATTGAAACTTTTTTTGTGTTTAACTTTGTTTTTTAGTGTTACTGCAATCTTTTTTCCTAATAAATATAAGTTGATAGGGAACCCTGGGGGGGGGGGGGGGGGGAAACCGTTATAAAAAAATTTAATTTTTTGTCTAAATTTTTTTTTCTAAATGGGGTTTTTTTGTGGTTTGAAAAAAGCGACGTAAAAAAAAAACATTTTCTTTACCTTTTTTTAAAACAAAAACATTTTTTCTCAAATTGGGAAAAGTGGCATATCTATCAAAACCCCGGAAAACCGGTTTTCGGGAAATTTAGCTATTGGGTTTACATTTAAGGCTGGGAACCACCCTGTATATTAACATTATATTATTTTTGTAATTATTCAGCTTAAAAAATTTGCCCGTTAATAATAGCTGTTATAATTTTAAATTTTATTATGGTTAAAAAATTGGTTTGTTTTTTTTTTTTGCTGTGGAAAGCTTTGAGGATTTTTCGTTTTTTTCTCAATTTGCTTTCTGGAAAAGTGAAAGGCACTTCTTAATTTTTATGGTTTGTTAAGGGGAAATTTTGAAAATATAAATTGGGGGACCACTAATTCATTTTAGGCCCGCACGTAAAACGGAGCTTATAAAAAATTTTTACAGGGGGGGCCCCGATTTATGGGACCCAACCAACAGTGGGCCCATGGGGCCATTGGATGGGAATTTGGGGGGTTTTCCCCATCTATTAAAAAATTTGGTTTTTCTTTTTTCCATAAAAAAAAAATTTTGGAACATCTATTATAAAGGAATATTTCAGAAACAAACACATTTGAGATTGGGGGGCCTATTTTCAAAAAACCGGGGGGGGGCCCCTGGGCCAAAGTCCCGGATTTTGGGGCCCCATGCGGATAAAATAAGGGGGGGTCTGAAAAAATTTGTCAACAATATATGTAAAACAAAAGAGGTCTGAATGTGTTGTGGATAATGATAATACTGAAGAGTTGAAAGGGTTCCCGGTTTTCCGGGGTTCAATTTTTCGCGCGGATTGTCCGATCTTAAAATTTTGCTGGAGAAGTTTTTTGGTTCGGTTGTTTTCTCCAGATGTTAAAAACGTGAAAATAAAAACCATTTAGGACACCCCCTTATAAAAAGGTCCCTTCCGGGGTGGACTAAGGGTCCCCAGGGATAAGTAATTCTACGCTGGCATCTTTTCTTCAATAATGAAGAAGCGAAAAAAAGGTTAAAGCAATGGAAAAAAAACGCCATTAAAAATTGGCTTATATTACGGCATATAGGAATATTAATTTATTAAAACTCACTTAAAACAAAAAAATCAAAAAAAAACCAGGTAATGCCACGTTTCGGAATGGTTAACAAAAGGGTCGGGGACCCCTCCTCTCACCCACGCTCTTGAAAAAAGAAGGGGTGGGGACGCCTTTTGTTACCCACCCGTGCGTTTAACTATTTCTTTCCCGTGGAAAAACTTAAGAATAAATGAGGAATATTTTTTTTATCGATTTCCTAGGAATTTTTTTTTTATTTTATCACTTTTTTTCCCCCTCCGAGAATAATATATATTGTTATTTTCCCCGGAATTTTTTTAAAGGTATTTTATCAGAATAATTTTTTTCCCACCTCCTTGCTTCCCTTTCCCCCTAGTGTATTGGTTAAATGCTATTCTGCTAAGCCCATTATTATCTATTTTTTTCCACTTGTGAAAAAAGGCGGGTCCCCACAACTCCCACAAACTTAAAAAGGTTTAATTAACGATCCCCTTATTTTTTATGCCCCCCTATGGGGGGCGGGGTACGACTGGGGTTTTTAAGCCCGGCCAATATTTTTTGGTTAAAACTACACTTCCCATGGGGAGGCGGGACCACTTTATGGTGTTTACCGGTTGGGGGGCGCCCCCCCCTGCTCCCAAAACACGGGTAAAAAAAAAATCTCATCTCTTTTCCCTCTGTCACTCAACCACCGAACGGAGGTAGGACAAGGGAAGAGGGAGGAGATATTTTTTTTACCCGTGTTTTGGCAGCAAGGGGGGGCGCCCCCCAACCGGTAAACACCATAAAGTGGTCCCGCCTCCCCATGGGAAGTGAAGTTTTAACCAAAAAATTGCGGGCTACCCTCGTACTCCCAAGGGGGCATAAAAAATAGATCTAATAAAACTTTTTAAGTTGTGGGAGTTGGACCTCTTTTTCAGTGGAAAAAATAGATAATATGGTATATAGCATAATAATACACAGAAAGGAAGCAGAGAAAAAAATTTCGAAAATACCTAAAAAAATTCCGAACAATATATATTTCTCGGAGAGAAAAAAAAGTGATAAATAAAAAAAAAATTCTAGGGAATCGATAAAAAAATTCTCATTATCTAAGGTTTCACGGAAAGAAATAGTACGCCACGGGTGGGTACAAAAGGCTCCCCACCCCTTCTTTTTTCAAGAGCGTGGGTGGAGGGGAGGGGTCCCCGAACCTTTTTTGTTACCATCCGAAAAACGTGGCATACTGTTTTTTATTTTTGATTTTTTTGTTTAAGTGAGTTTTATAAATAATATTCTTATATGCGTTATAAAGCAATTTTTAATGGCGTTTTTCCATGCTTAAACCTTTTTCGCTCTCATTATTGAAAAAAGATGCAGCGTAGGAATACTATTCCTGGGACCTTAGTCGGAAGGGACTTTTTTAAGGGGTTCTAATGGTTTTATTCACGTTACATCTGGAGAAAAACCGACCAAAAAACTCCCAGCAAAATTAGATCGACAATCCGCGAAATTGACCCGGAAAACCGGGGACCTTCACTCTTCAGTATTTCATTATCCAACATTTCAGACCTCTTTTTGTTTTACATATATTTTGACAAATTTTTCAGACCCTTATTATCGCATGGGGCAAAATCGGGACTTTGCCCAGGGCCCCCCGGTTTTGAAAGGCCCCCCAATCTCAAATGTTTTGTTCTGAAATATTCTTTTATATATGTCAAAAAATTTTATGGAAAAAAGAAAAACAAATTTTTATAGATGGGGGGAACCCCCAAAATTCATCAATGCCCATGGGCCCCCTGTTTGGGTCATAAATCGGGGCCCCCTGTAAAATTTTTTATAAGCTACGTTTCGGGCTAAAATGAATAGTGGTCCCAATTATATTCAAAATTCCCTTACAAACATAAAAATAAGAAGTGCTTCCACTTTTCCAGAGGCAATTGGAGAAAAAAACGAAAAATCTCAGCTTCCACAGCAAAAAAAAAAAACAACAACCATTTTTAACATAATAAATTTTAAATATAACAGCTATTACGGCAAAATTTTTAAGCTGAATAATTAACAAATATATAATGTAATATACAGGGTGTCCCAGGCCTTAATGTAAACCCAATAGCTAAATTCCCGAAACCGTTTCGGTTTTAGATATGCACTTCCAATTTGAAAAAATGTTTTTAAAAAAAGGTAAAGAAATGTTTTTTACGTACTTTTTCAAAACCAAAAAAAAACCCATTTAGAAAAAAAAATTACAAAAAAATTAAATTTTTTTATACGGGCTCCCCCCAGGTTCCCTATCACTTATATTTTTAGGAAAAAGATGCCAGTTACACTAAAAAACAAAGTAAAACACAAAAAAAGTTTCAATTTTATTACGATAAAAAACTGTCCGCCGAGTTATGGGAACTTTGAAAATCATACATTTTCATCCCATTTTTCTCGGCCCATTTTTCAAGACGGTCCCCTTTACTAGCTTCCTTTTACTAGCTTAGTTGCAATATTTGATTTCTATATTTTTAAAATTAATTAGCTCTGTTTTTCGATAAAATAAGTATCGGTTTAATGGTAACATTTTATGCCGTTTCGTTTCGCGAAAAACATCGGCCCGTAAAAGTTACTTTTTTCAGGGTTATTCAAATGCCTTAAAGTTTGAAATCTATTTATGGGTCTATAATATGTGGAATTTTCTTTTAAATATAAAGTTACGTGTTTTTTTTAATGAAATAAATTCAATGAAGTTTTGATTTTTATGCATGAACATGTTTATCAATTCTAAAGTTATTTTCGTAATTGTATTCGGAAATCATAGAATATAGGAATAACTTGATCAAGCATCGGTTATGCTAGTAAGCGGGTTTTTTTCTTGTTAGCCAAAATATCTTTCCTGTGGAAATCGGCCCATGAATAGTGGGCAGAAAGCAGTGTTTTTGATCATGGTTTTTGGTTATGTTCGACAACTAGTCCCAGCCATCTTTTAATTTTATTTTTTTTAAATTCACTTTAAAACATCATCATGCCCCAAGTTCCGTGCTGTGCATATAATTGCACCAACAGGTTTAGGAAAGGGATGTGGGAATATCCTTTCACAGGTAATAAATTGCTTGAAATTGGGTGGCAATTGAAAAATCAAATACCAATTGATGTTTCAATAAACGGTCCGTATTTTTTAAAATTTCCTATTTACTGATGATTTTTCTCGTTCACTTTTGGTGAAAGTAAATTTGAAGGAGATATATTGCACAACATCCTTCTTTAATTAAAAGTAGACATTTGCTCTTAATTCATGTTTTTCTATATAAAATATAATCCTAAAACAATTTTGAACCGTACGATATATATATATATATATATATATTGTTTGCGGAATTTACTCTGCTTACTCCTGGGGTTCGTCGTTCTAAAGTCCAGTTGGTGTAAAAAGTTCAAGTAAAAAGTCACTTGTCAGGATGGAACACAAACTTTATTTCTTCTAGAACTTCGTAGAACAATCAGCTGCACACAATTCACAAGCACAATCTAGCAGTAACGTGCTTTTAACAATCCGCTTGGATCAGAAGCTCTCACAAATGCTGTATTTCTCACACAAAACAAGTCACTTTTACAGGCAAAAATTCCGTGGAAATATTCAAGGGATATAGTACACTGTCCCTTAAGACACAGCAATGAAGAATTTACACACAGCACTTTAAAAACAGCTTCACAAAGCAAGCTAAAACACAGCTTCTATAGCACTATCAGTTCACACAAAACAAGCGTACTCAGAGCTCCTCACACATTGAATGTTCAACTCGCAACTGACTCGCTTCGGGGCGATGCCCGCTTCTATAAATAGCCGACGCAGGAGGTACAAGAGGTTTCCAGAAAAGTCAATTTCTCGAGGGTTCTACATAAAGCGTGAATTTTGATTACGTCATAGAAGAGAAATGTTAGGTTATTATGCGTTTTTAATGCAGGAAAAACAACTTCCAGGCCCCATTGGGAAAATCGCGCCAAATCACCAAAAAGTCGCCAAGCTTGGCGACTTTTGGCGAAATATCGCCAAATTTGGCGCCAAAAATAAGTCCTCAAAAGTGAAGAGATCTAAGCTCTAGGACTAATATTTCTCGAGATTTCTAGAAGCCCATAGAAAAACATATGGGAAAGCGAAACCTCCGTATCTCCGGTTCTAATTGGCCGATTTTGATGCAACAAAAAGATAAACTTATCTATTTGAAGCGTAGAATACGAATTTTAAACCATTCTAAGCCCCAGAGCAGCGGGTTGCCCCGAAAATTCGTAACATTGCCCCTTCCCAAGGACTGCACGTCCCGGGCAGTACAATCCCTAGTTAGGAGGTCACACAGGTACCTACACTGTATAACACTTAACAAGATCTTAACAACATAATTCAAGCAAGTAATCAATAGCACAATAAGCAAATACACATTAATAAATAAATAATCATCATAATAAATAAATACACTGTAATAAGTAATCAATGTAATAACAAATACACATTAATAAAATCCAATATATTACAAATATGTACACTAAACATGGCGTAAGTGGTGAGAGAAAGAGAGTTGAAGAAAGAGGAAGAGAAGAGAAAGACAGGAAAGGAATGAGAGGTGAAAGAAAAGAGGAATTACGCCATAGTGACCATAGTCTGAGCTAATTACAACCGCGGTAGATGGCTAGCCGATCGTAATGTACAACCCTTGGCTTCGAGTTTGGTGACTTACGAATCCGTACGATGACGTCATTCAGCCGGTTTAGGACTGTGTAAGGACCGTCCCACGGCGATTGCAGCTTGGGAGACAGGCCTTTCCGTCGAGTAGGATTCCATAGCCAAACTTTGTCACCTGCGTTGAACTCGTGTCCCGTAGCCTTCGTGTCGTAGCGAGTCTTCATCTTTTCCGTGTTCAGGTTGATCCGCTCCCGAGCAAAATGATGTACATCTTCAAACCTTGCCCGAAGGTTTTCCACGTACTCCTCTGGCGATGAAGGCGCATCTGGAGGGCGGCCGAACACTAGATCGGCGGGAAGACGAAGATCTCTGCCGAACAGCATCTGGGAAGGTGTGAAGCCGGTAGTCTCATGGACGGCACTCCTATAGGCCAGCAGGAACAGGGGGAGTTTCTTGTCCCAGTCCTCTTGATTCCTAGATACCAGGAGCGAGAGGTTGTTCAAAATTGTACGATTGAACCTCTCCACCATGCCGTCGGATTGTGGGTGTAAAGGCGTAGTCTGGGTTTTGTCCATTCCGAGAAGTTGGCATAGTCCTTTAAAGACTGCACAGGTAAAGTTCGTTCCTTGGTCGGAATGAAGTTGCAGAGGGGTTCCATATCTGGAAATCCATTCTTGCACCAGTACCTCTGCTACGGTCGTAGCTTCTTGATCGGGAATAGGAAACGCTTCGGGCCATTTAGAGAAGTAGTCAATGACAACTAGGATGTATTTGTTGCCATCCGAAGTTCGCGGAAGAGGTCCCAGGATGTCGAGGGCAATCCTCTCAAAAGGCGCTCCTACATTATAACGATGTAGTCTTCCACGGCTTCGTTTCTTCGGGCCTTTACGGGCGGCACATGCGTCACAAGCTTGACACCACTTTTCGACGTCGCCTCGAGCCCTAACCCAGTAGAAGCGCTCGCGAACTTTCTGCAGGGTCTTCATTACGCCAAAATGGCCTCCAGTTAAGCCATTATGAAGTTCTTCTAGAACCTTCGGAATCCTCGAGCGAGGGAGTACCAACTGCCATCGGAGCATCTTGCCGTCGTCCGACTCCCATTTACGATACAGGACTCCATTTCTCAGGCGAAGCGAATCCCATAAGGCCCAGTACTGTTTTGTTGCCGGACTGTAAGATATTTCTTGCCAACTGGGCTTAGCGCTGGATTTTTCCATAAATTCCACAATAGGTTTGATGTCGCTGTCTGTTAATTGGTCCGCCCGAACATTTTCGTCACTCCAGGGATCTTGAGATGATGCCGATGATGTAACTTGGCGGACAGCGGGATGTTTCAGATGGTAATTTTTCTCTGCCCTGGAGCAATAGCGAGAACTGTCTATGCAGGGCCTTCTCGACAAAGCATCTGCATTTCCATGAGATGACCCTTTCCGATGACGTATCTCGATGTCATATTCTTGTAGTCGCTGTATCCACCTGGCTATTTGGCCCTCCGGATTCTTGAAATTTAGAAGCCAGGTTAAAGAGGCATGGTCCGTTCAGAGCAGGAACTTTCGGCCGTACAGGTAATGATGGAAGTGCTCCACGGCCTTAATGATAGCAAGGAGTTCCTTTCTCGTAACACAATAGTTACGTTCTGCCTTTGAAAGGCATTTGCTCCAGTAAGCAATGACGTGTTCTTGGCCATCTATCTCCTGGGACAAAACTGCTCCGACACTCTCCTTACTTGCGTCTGTGTCCAGGATAAATGGCTTGTCAGGGTGAGGATACGACAAGATCGGCGAAGATGTTAAAGCCGTCTTCAGTTCGTTGAATGCGTCCTCACATTCCTCAGTCCATAGAAATTTCTGTCCAGTCTCGGTCAATTTGTGAAGAGGTCTTGCAATTTGAGAAAAGCCCTTCACGAATTTTCGATAGTAAGTACACAGACCGAGAAAACTTCTTAAGTCGTGGATATTCTCAGGACGACTCCAGTTCTGGACTGCGGACGTCTTTTCGGGATCGGTTCGGACTCCGTGGGTGGATATTATGTGCCCGAGGTAACGTACTTCCCGACGAAACAAATTGCACTTCGATGGACTCAGTTTCAAGTTCGCCTCCTTTAATTTCTGCAGCACCTTTCGGATGTTCTCTAGATGCTCTTCGAAAGTCCTTCCGACGATGATGATATCGTCCAAATAAACGAGACATGCTTCGTAGGAAAGTCCTCTCAACACTGTTTACATTAGTCGCTCGAATGTAGCAGGTGCGTTGCAGAGTCCAAAAGGCATAACTTTGAACTGCCATAATCCTTGTCCCGTGGTGAACGCAGTCTTTTCACGGTCGTCGGGATGAATTTCCACTTGCCAGTAACCACTTTTCAGATCCAGAGTGGAAAACCATTCGTTTCCCGATAAAGTGTCCAAAGTGTCGTCTATCCTGGGAAGAGGGTAGCTGTCTTTCTTGGTAATGTCATTCAGGCGTCTGTAGTCAACACAGAACCGGGTGGAACCATCCTTCTTTCGGACCAAAACAATTGGCGAGGCCCAGGGACTAGTCGATGGCTCGATGACGTCATCACGCTGCATCTCCTCTAAAAGTCTGCTCACCTCTTCTTGCTTAGCAAACGGCAGCCGCCTAGGATGTTGCTTCATGGGAGAATGGCTGCCTGTATCTATCCTATGTTGAGTTAAGCTCGTACGGCCAAAGTCACCCGAAGTACGGGAGAAGAGGTCTTCAAATTCAGCTATTACTTTCTCCGCAGCGCTTCTCTGTTCTGCGGTTAACTCCACGTCTTGTAATAATTCCTTCGTCAGGCACTCGGAAGATTTAGCCGTCGTTTGGCTGATGTTCTTATTAATGCAGGTAACAGGAGTGCATGTCGCCAATACTTCATTTTTCTTTATCACCTTCGACTTGTCCGTCACATTTACTACTCTAACTGGAATTTCTGTTCTCGACAAGTCCACAAGTGTTGCTCCTACCAGTACTCCTCTGACGGAATCACTATTGTTTGGGTGTTCAATTAATCCAAAACGGAATTTATTGCTTTCTTTTACTGTTCCAGAAATTATTGAATCAGTTCTGGGAGGTAGAGTGATATCAGTCTGGGCTATTATTTGCTGAACAGGCAAAACAGTTTCATTTCTAATATCGAACGCAGCTATTTCTTCTGAATCTGAACGAAGCTCATTATTCTTAAAGTCCAAATTAAATTTGTGTGATTTTAAAAAGTCCAGTCCGAGAATAAAAGAGTCTGTAACATTGGCGACATATACCAAATGGTCGTATCTGGCATTCCCAAACGTGATTTCTACTTGCGCTTTTCCGCCCACTTCGATCTTGTCACCTGTCACAGTCTGGAGGGTCAGCGAGGGCGGAGTCCAAATAATCTTCAAATTTAATTTCTTGGCCAGATCCGTCCTTATGATGGTTACGTTCGCTCCAGTATCAATCACCATGTGGCATGCTGAACCATTAACATATCCCAGTACGAAGAGTCCATTACTGCCGCCATTCGCTGATGAAATCTGCAAGACTTTTAGGTGGGGCTCTTGACTATCTGGCAACCTCCGCCCCGCGAGATGGCCACCTCCTAGTTTCCCTCTTTCATGATCTTAGAGTTCTCTTGCTGGTCATGAGACTTTCGACCACAATGCTTTTGTACATGACCTTCGACGCCACACTTCCAGCATTTCACTTTCTTTGGGCCATCTCTCGTTCTATCGGATCTTAATTTTCGTTCTATGAGATCTTCAATTCTCTTCAACCTGTTCTCGACGCTCTCCGTGTCTTTGTCAGCTCCCTCTTGGATCGTGACAGCTCTAACAGCATGCCGATCTTTCCTGACGGCCCGCTGAGCTGCTTCTAGCTTCATTGCGAAGACGAGAGCAGATTTCAAATCCTGATAATCTTCCAACATAAGTGACTTTTGGGTTTCTGGATCACGGATGGCTTCAATAAAATGACGCACCGCCATTACTTCTCGGACATTATCAAGGTGGTCCATGTAAGCTAGATGACAAAGCCTATCTATGTCCGAAGCCAGCTCTTGAAGGGTCTCGCCAGATCTCTGCATCCTTGACTTAAGTTGGATTCTACTATATTCTTTCTGGCACTTCTCTCCGAATTTCATCTCCAAGGCACTGGCAAGGGCGTCAAAATCTCCTATCTTCGTCGCTCCGATAGTTTGCAATACATTAATTGCATCTCCGCTAAGGGAAGCGGCCAGTTGATTAGCTTTCTCGGACTCGCTCCAACCATTGGCTCTGGCGACGATTGAAAATTGGGTCTTGTAAGCCGCCCAGGGAGTCTTTCCGTCATAAGGCGTTAGTTTCACTGCTGGGTGGCGTGACGACAGTCTGATGTTTTCCGGTAACTTTCCCAGCTTGACGAGAGAGTCCAATTTTTCTTCCATTTTAGCTTCACATTCTTCCCGTATTTTCGAAACTATATTTTCTTTCCAATCCAATTTGTCCCCGATTTTATTATTAAATTCTTCACGTAATTCTATCAAGTTTCTTGCTTGGCTTTCTTCTAGTATCGACATTCTCTTCTCCATATTTTCTTGATTTGTCTGTATTTTTTTCTCCAGTCCGGATTTCATTTCTTCCAGTCCGGCTTCTATTTTCCGCTCCAGTCCGGATTTCATCACGTCGTGTGCGGCTCTTAATTCTTCCAGTCCGGTCTTCACATCGTCGTGTGCGGCTCTTAACTCCTCCAGTCCGGTTTTCACTTCATTGTGCGCTGTCTTTAACTCGTCCAATCCGGATTTCATTTCGCCTTGTACAGCTTTTATCTCATCTTGTCCGGCTTTCATCTCTTTTTTTATCTCATCTTGTCCGGATTTCATTTCCTGCATCATATTCATGAGCTTTTTAAGTTGTTCTTCCATTTTTTGTCTAGTCAAAACCATAAACTGGAAACTTAAAGTCCTTCTTTAGAATCCCACTTCTGACACCAAATGTTGCGGAATTACTCTGCTACTCCTGGGGTTCGTCGTTCTAAAGTCCAGTTGGTGTAAAAAGTTCAAGTAAAAAGTCACTTGTCAGGATGGAACACAAACTTTATTTCTTCTAGAACTTCGTAGAACAATCAGCTGCACACAATTCACAAGCACAATCTAGCAGTAACGTGCTTTTAACAATCCGCTTGGATCAGAAGCTCTCACAAATGCTGTATTTCTCACACAAAATAAGTCACTTTTACAGGCAAAAATTCCGTGGAAATATTCAAGGGATATAGTACACTATCCCTTAAGACACAGCAATGAAGAATTTACACACAGCACTTTAAAAACAGCTTCACAAAGCAAGCTAAAATACAGCTTCTATAGCACTATCAGTTCACACAAAACAAGCGTACTCAGAGCTCCTCACACATTGAATGTTCAACTCGCAACTGACTCGCTTCGGGGCGATGCCCGCTTCTATAAATAGCCGACGCAGGAGGTACAAGAGGTTTCCAGAAAAGTCAATTTCTCGAGGGTTCTACATAAAGCGTGAATTTTGATTACGTCATAGAAGAGAAATGTTAGGTTATTATGCGTTTTTAATGCAGGAAAAACAACTTCCAGGCCCCATTGGGAAAATCGCGCCAAATCACCAAAAAGTCGCCAAGCTTGGCGACTTTTGGCGAAATATCGCCAAATTTGGCGCCAAAAATAAGTCCTCAAAAGTGAAGAGATCTAAGCTCTAGGACTAATATTTCTCGAGATTTCTAGAAGCCCATAGAAAAACATATGGGAAAGCGAAACCTCCGTATCTCCGGTTCTAATTGGCCGATTTTGATGCAACAAAAAGCAAAATTTATCTATTTGAAGCGTAGAATACGAATTTTAAACCATTCTAAGCCCCAGAGCAGCGGGTTGCCCCGAAAATTCGTAACATTATGTATACGTATGTACGTATATGTATGTATACGTATGTACGTATATGTATGTATACGTATGTACGTATGTATACGTACGTACATACATACATCACGTAAAAATAGCATAAATGAATTCAGAAGACCTCAAAACGTGCCAATACACCAAAATCTCGAAGTCGAATTTTTTCATGATTACAATACTTTACTTACATGGTACATGTTCGGAAAGTAAAAATAGCTCATAGCTGCACCCGCTTAGAAGGTGCGTGTAATTAAAATGCAGAAACGGCAAAATTTATTGTATTCTATTAAAAGTAATTGAATTTTATTTATCTTTCGCTGAAATTTTGGGCTCGGGTTCCGACTTCAAGAATATTGCTCGGGCTCTGGCAGACTCGGATTAAAAGTCCTAGGGCTCGGGCTTCAAAAAATGAGCCCGAATTCATCTCTAACACACAACGCTATAAATAAATAAGTAATTATAATAATAAATTAAAACGAAACAATGGTTCATTTTCCTTATAAATCAAATAAATATGTTGCTGTATTGTGTATAATATTTAAATAATCCTGTACAAAAGAAAAAAAAAGCTGAAATCTCTACTGCTGTGTCTAATAATTTAATTAACACTTTACAAATATTTTTATTACATATGATTTCTCTGATGAAAACTCCTCCACCCCACCTTTCAGTTTTTCTCTCATTTGAAGGCAATTTACGTTCAACATAAAAAAGTTGTCTGGCAGCTATAAAAAAGATTGAAAGGTGTATTTTAAAATGTAAAGAAGCAGTAAATGAGTCCCGATTTGTAAAAGTTATTACAAAGCAACTTATTTTTTTTCCACAAAAACGCTTTCTGCAAAATTCTCGTGTGACAAATATTATTCCTTTTCAAACACTTTTGAGAACACAAATTTCGGTTTCCCGTCCCAACCCAATTTCTTTTCCCCTTCTCATACGTACTCTACGTACAACCCCCCCCCCTTAAGAATAGTGAAGAATAGCCCTCTTGCCTAGCGGGATAGTAATTTATCATTCTCTCCCCTACAAACAGGGCAGCGGCTAGCTCGTGCAATGACCCAGATGGCGCACTATTACGGCGGAGAATTTTCACAGAAATGTAGACTCGATAGTTTTACTTATCGTTAATTTATTTTTCATCAAATAAATTTTCCTTTTTATTGAAAAATCAGTAAACACTTTGAGAATGTATCTCCCGTTTACGAAATTCGTTTATCTTAATTAGCAAATATTTTACGGCTGTTCAAACACAAAAAACCTGTTTTTCCCAACTTTAATTGAATATTAAAAATATTAATAGAATTGATTTCAAAATTTTAGAAACTAAATAATCTGTATCGCATTAATATCTTGGCAAGGAAAAAAAACTGATTTAAAATAACAAAAATTGTAGACGTGGGACGAGAAAATACGCTTCCCGTAGGTTAACATGAGAAGTCTCAGTTTCGTTTTCTACCAGCGTATGTCGCCTTAAGTCCCAGTTCCTTTTAATTGTGTAATCAGACAAGAAATTCAATATATGTTAAGGCGGTAGTTTTTTTTCTTTCTTTTCTGCAATCACTGTGAGGGTGATTGGGAAAAAAACAAATTGTCATCATTCATGGTAGAAATATTTTTAACAAAAAAGAAAATAGGGATACATCACTTTAAATGAAAATAATTTAATGAGCTATTTTCGCATTGTAATAATAACATCAACAATAAATATTAGACAATTTGATTCATTTAAATTGGTGTGCTATAAAATTATATTCTAATTACATATGCTTAAAATATACATATGTATTTTCAAAATATTTGGATAATAAATGAAAATAATTTTCATAATACTGTTTACGTTTACTTAGGATTCAATACTTGAATTCTTCAAACTATATGGTAAAGCATATACTTCAATTTTGCAGTTTTTATATCTAACAGATATATTTTAATTCATATTTTTAACAATCTTAATTTTAAATATTTGTAAAGTTTTGGTTCTCAATGTGCTAAAGCATTTCGAGAAAATTTCTATATTACGACAAAATACTACCACAACATTGAATTTCAGAATATTGAGCATGATTTAGCTCTGAAACTAATTATGTTACTACAATAAATGTTTTCCTCTTGATTGCTCCAGTTGAAAGCATTAAACTTAAGTAAAAAGTACAGATATTAAACTAACTTTTTAAACAGAATATTTACAGAAATCGCTCAAATTTTAAAACTTCCTATGCAGCAATTTAGAAACGAATTTACGTGATAAGCTTTTTATTCTTGAGCATAATAATATCAAATATATTTAAAAAGGGCATAAACATTTAAGACCTTAATATATTAAATTAATTATTAGAAAGAAAAATGCACTTACTATGTTTCACACATTGTTGATAAAAATAATCCGGATGACTTAGAATCATAAAAATTTTAGAAACTTTATAAAAAATTATGTACATAATACTGATATAAAAACATAAAATTATAAATTTCATTCACACAAACTGCTAGCATTTGACGAAAGAATTGCTAGCTTACGTTTTCTTGTTTTATTATGTGATGCTGTATCGTTTTTTAAGTTTGAATAATTGTTCAAAAAAATGTTCAAAAAATATGGAATACATTTCACTCCCAAATCAATCTTTGGCCTTTTACAAGTTGAGCGCAACCGTTCATCACATCAAATTCATCCAGTTTCTTAGTGATGACAATTTTCAAAATGTTCTTAATGTTTTTTTGATGCAGTAAATTTTCATTGTTTTCTTGTAAGAGTGCTTTAAATATTTTAAAGCAAACAACAAATATTTTTACCATATCTGAATGAGGATATGTTAAATTTCCTCTGTCAACAAACATAAAATATTTTTCTATATCTTCATTTTCTTCAAACAGCATTCTTTTGTGTGTGGATATGGAATTGCAACACGATATACACTGCAGTTGTTGTTTGACTTTAAATACTGCATATCCACAAATAAGTATGAATAATGGTATATTATTCTCTTCGTCTTCAGAGAAAGAGAACAAATCTATACCTTTAAAATCAATATCCATATCCAAATCAGGTTCCTCAGTCTCTTCATGAAAGTCATAAAGAAAATCTGTTATAGAAAAATTTCCGAACTGAGAAGAATGTAATTCGATTAAGCTTTTAACACGTAGTTTTTTTTCTGATCTTAGTACCTGTTGTACTGTGACATTATAATTTGCACCATTAAGCTGTCGGTACTGTCCAAATCGCCCTTCCAATGGATCAGTTTGGTATTTCCCAGTTAAAACATATTTACTTTTCAATTCATTGAGTTGATGTAATATTATCTCTTTTATAACTTTAGTTGTGTGCATAAAAGCAAAAAATGTTTCATCAGACAATTTTCCACTTTTCCGGTGTTTGCTATTAACCTTTAATTTATGCCATGCTTCCAGCCATTTAACACAATTATCCAAGAATGATAATCGGCTATCACTTGTTGAGGAAAATGGTATGGCATCGTTATCCAGCTGCTCTCTGCCTTTATCTAAATTTTTTATATTCATAATTTTCCACCATTTATTTATTATTTCCAAAAAATGTATGGTTCCATGAAAACGTGTTTCATTCTGCATCTTTAATGCACTCACATTTGTGTCATGAAAAATTCGTAAACAAAGAGCAACATTTTGACGCTCTAAATTACTCGGATATAAAGCTTTAGACGTTAACTTCGGAGCGTATTTACAATGGAGTTTTCTTCTTTTGAGTGGAGCTCCCTCAAATCACTTAGTTGAGCGTGTAGTATTTCTTCGTGATTTTCAAAAGACACATATGTAAGAGTTGTGTTCTCTGTTTGCTGGTTTATCCAATTATTGCGTATACATTTTAAAATGTGTACACTGTCAAAAAGTAAAAATATTGTCTTTGTAGGATAAATTGGGTTAACAATATAGCTTTCAAGGTTTCCACCACATAACGAGCTCAACATATTTCGATTAACTCTGTTATTATCTGTGATTATTGATGCTATTATGAAACCACTATTTTGGATAATATCAATAACAGTTCTCGTAATTGAGTGAAGCTCATTTGCAGTTATGTTGCAAACTGGAACTAAAGCAACAACATCTTTGTTTTTGGAGTACAATGAAGTAATCATAAAAGTTTGTACTCCAGTGGCTTGAATTAAATTTTTATTCATGCTCATGCCACTGAGCGAATTCGACCACAAGTCTATTGATTGTCTGACTATGATTTCATCAATTAATAAATTTACATTTAATTCATGATTTTTTAATCTTTCACTTTCTGTTCTCAAATATTTATCGTAATCTTTTGATTTACTGAAAGAGTTCAGTGAAAAATTAGAAGAAAGTTTTCTAAAATACATTTCACTAGGTAAACACAAAATGTTACCTTCACGCAGCTCTTTATAACATCCTGACGATTTTACATAAAGAATGAATGCCCATGAGAGCATAAAAGAGCTGTATCTTCGAGCACACAAATTAAGAGAAGATAACACAATTTGTTCATGAAAGAACTTTAAATTTTGGATGTTGTTTTCGGATTCATTGATATTAATATAATTTTCAAGCAATTCCATTATTTGATCCAACTCCATTGGTATGCTACTTGAATTTTCTCCTAAATTTGTCAAATAGGTAATTAAATTATGAATTTGCGAATAATATTGTAATATTATTTTTTTCTTGTCTTGGCATGAAAATAACCATGACACTTTTTCATGAGAAATTTTTGTATTTTCATGATAGATATTTAATATCAGATTTTCATCAACACTGAAGCTAGACAAAATACTGAGTGGCTGCGATTGACCACGCAGTGTATAGAATGACACAGTAGATTCTTCAACAAGCACATTCCAAGTTGGCTTCACTGCTGGAAGTGATGAAATTAAATCTGAGAAAGAAGGTATTTTATCACTTTCCAGTAACTTTTCATTTTTTTCTTTTTCTCGTTGCAAAATATCTTGTCTTCGTGTATCAGGATCTTTTCTAACAGCATTTGATTTTGTATCAGATAGATATTGTGGCAGATTGGGGAAAATGGTGGGTACCGCATTTTCCGCAAGTTTGTACCTTTCCCTTTCAATTTCCATGTAAGTGCCGTCTGATTTTTTTATTTTATCCTTCTTGATTACGTACTCATCTTTAAAATGCTTTAGGCAAACTAGCGAACGTTTGCTTGGCTGCCAATTGCTTCTTGGAATATATTTCATCCACTTATCTCTAAACTCTCCTTGTGGGAATTGAAACACTCTTATACTACCTTCCGTTGAAGATGGGTAGTTAGAAGTACATCCTGGAACGCAGCATATTGAAGGCATGATTGTCTGAAAAAAAACGTATTGAATTAAGTTTTCTGTTCAAAAATACGTTACAAAAATTCATTACAAACAACTAGTTTACACATTCTATAGAGTATCTATATAGCAAGGATAGGCACTTTGAATGCTTAAAATCATGTAGCTACAGAGAACTAAAAGTCATTGTATTATCAAATATTTTGCTAAATTGTAAAAAAAAATCGATTGGGGGAAAAAAAAGAGAGAGAGACTTACCTTCAAACATATATTGATCTCAATGGATGAATTTAAATGTAGTTAGACCATGTAAGAGGCTAACTTATTCAAAATAGTATGCAGGTACGAAATTTACTGATTCCTTGTCGTTGGGGTCAAAGAATGTGCAATGCGCTTAGAAAGTCGCGGACTTGGAATGTAGAAATTCGACAAGAAACGGGTTCCAAACTGGAGAATTTCTCCCTAACCGGGAGAGAAAGCTGTAGATCCAGATCGCTTAGCATGACGTCATCGGAGCATTAAACGGTAAGGTTCCGGGCCCATAGAAGAGAAACCGTCTTTCGCGGCGGCCCCGGCAGGACGGTTCACCCCATATTTCGCCGACTGATTTTTCCCACTCTCTACCCCCCCTCCTGATAAATTCCCCGTGAAGGGAAAACTACAGCTTGGACGGTTCCGTGCTCGCAGCGTACGTGCTCATAGCGTACACCCCATCAAGGGTGCTCGTAGCGTACATCATCCCCAGAGCCGTAGTGCTGGGGGCGCTATGGACGGCTCAGCCCCCCCTGGAAAAATCCAAGCCCCCCCTAGAGCAAAAAAGAAGAAGCTCCAGGAACAGAGGGGTTTTCTTTTCAGGGAGGGGGGAGATATGAGGTTTAAGTTTTACATTTTATGTCCTTGAGTGAACATTTACTGCTTTCAAAAATAGAATTTTACTAATTTGTGCAAATTGCACTAGAAACATCGCAAACTTTCTTTGGTGATATTATTGCGCCCATGAACATGATGGGGGAAAGCCAACTTCTCAGAAAGAGGGTGAACAGGCGATCCAGTGTCAAGTTTTAGTATGCCGTGAACTTCCTGCGAACCAGTCGCGGATACTATTTCTTTACAAATCTGGCAGGATACATAGTCAATATCCTTGCAATTAGAGAATCACCCTCGCCTCCAACATCCGGTAAACTGCAATCTATATAAAAGAGAGCAAAAAAAGAATTGGCCGTCTCTAAAGGCACAAATTTTGTTGCTTTCTAAGGCCATTTCACAATGCACCTTTGTTGGAATTTTCTGTTCGGCCCCCCCTGCCTTTCTCAGGACTTTCGCTATCAGGGTAAAGCTACACAAGAGTTATCTGCCTAAGGGCGGAGCGGAGGAAAACATTCGGCAGAGGAGTTTCTTGGGGGTTCTAACACAATTTCACTTTTCATCTGAAGAAAACCGCTCAAAACTCTAAATCGACAAAGTGGCAAAAGCCTTCAAGGCAGAGGCCGGCCATTAGAAAAAAAAAATATGTATTTATTAAAAGTAAATACCTGGGTACATACCCGCACGAGATTTTGATTTGATTTGTAGGATAATGGCCGAGTACCTACAGGAGGGATCTAGGTCGAGGGGATATCCTACGTGGAGGTCTTTTTAAGGTGTCATAACACGTATTTAAGTGAAGTTTCGGAGAAAACCACGGAAAACTCCGAACGGCTAGGTCGACGGACGCGACTTAGGTTTGAACCAACTACTTCCCGTTTCCCAGTTGAGGGCGCTATGCGCTCGGCTACTGGTCTGGCCGCGAGAGGTCTGAACACTGGACCTGTGAGCTTCAGCCTCCTTTCCCGATGTTCATGGTCTTATCCACTCAGCCATTCGTAGGCAAAGAAGATTTTAATGAAAAACGTTTTATAATAGATGCATACGGAAGCACTTTTTTAAGGCTTTCTTTGTCTACAATTTAAATTTATTTCCTTCTCCCCCCCCCCAAACCTTCTCCTTTTCTTAACCCTCTCATCACCCTGAACCTCATATGAGGCTCCTACTTCAAATAGTAATATTTAGAGAGAAAACAATTGAATTTAGCATTTTTTTTCTTTCAGTGATATCAATATCTTTAATTCATGTAGAAAGTATATGAGGTTCTTAACTATATGCATAAATCGTGCCTATATTGCAGTACTTGTCAATTTAGATCATTTTTTAGAGTTTTCGCTTCATTGTTTCGGGAGAAAAATTAAGAAAATATTTATGTTGCTTTTTTACCGTTTTCTTTTCTTTTTAAGGTAAGTATAGGTTTTTTCTTATTCCTCAACCTTTACCTAATATGTGCATCCTTTTAAATTAATTTTAGCATAACAAAATGCTTCGAAAATGCAGAAATTAATATTAGAAAAATCTAATATTAATCGACATTAGAAAAAAATATTTTTGCATGATTTATAATAGTATTTCAGATGCATTAAATGCTAGACAGATTTTTTTTCTCTGATTTTTCATAATTCGGTGACGAGAGGGTTAAGGTCTGCTTCTTTTTTCGGCGTTACATGGAGTGATGTGAAATACCCCAGTATATTTATTTTTAAGCCGTCCGGATTGTATGGTGGGTAAAGCACCGTACTACAGGTTCAGGGGTTCGATCCCCGACTGGGCGTGGTTGGCATTGTGTCCGTTCCTTCATAGGGGGCGATGTTGGCCATCTACTAGGTGCCCCATGATAAAGAGACCAACAATTCTGGCCTTGAAGTGGCAAAAGCCTTCAAGGCAGAGGCCGGCCATTAGGAAAAAAAATATGTATTTATTAAAAGTAAATACCTGGGTACATACCCAAAATGGGTCTTATTTTTCAAGTAAGACTATGGTTTTAAAAAATACTTTTGTTCGCGTATAATGACATTACCACACATAAATATTGAGTGTATGATTAAATAAACAAAATGAGAAACTTATGAACCCTTTACAGCTTTTTTTATTTCATGAAAATTTATAAAATGTAACAAAGGAAAGAAGCTACATGATGCATGTTGTATAACAGCCTATCCCAACCTTCTAACACGGTGCCCCCCCCCCTCCTGCAAAAGGATAACTTACGATGGCGCTCCCCTTATTGTTTTTGAAGAATTTATAACACCAAAGTTTCCTTATTAAACGCTTGTATTCAAAATCCTACTATATAGTTATGCTGATCCCTGACTCACTGATACCGTGACGCTTCTTTAAAACCGAAAATTCATCTGTTCCCTCATTCTTAAGCGATTTTTTGCTATTTTCAGATCCATTTTATTTCCGAGAGTAAAAAAAAAGTGAATAATTAACAGGACAAAATGAGCTGTCACAAGTGACAATTACGTCATACTGAAGTCAAAGTTATCAGGCTTTGAAGGGAAAATTGCGAATCCAATTCGTTTAAAATAGTTTTTTCAGACTTATAAGTTTATTTATTTATTTTTCACAAATAAAAAGATTTACTAATGCATGAAGCATTGATATAAGAGGGAATATTCCCAGCAAAACGAAATCGTTCGAAAACGAAAAGTTTCCGCAAGCTTCCAGAAGAACATGAAATTCGATCTCGATAGTAACAAAAATTGAACATGAAGTTATTCATTTTAAGTGGAAGCAGATTTAATGTATTATGTGTAGACATGTTTTACAAATGTTTTTTTTAGCTCCCTAATTGCTAATATTCTAATTCTAGCCCTAATTGCTTCCACAACGGGCAATCTTTTAGTGCTAGTGTAATAAAAATAAAGGAAGATTTTTTTTTTAATTATGCATGCATACGCACACATACACACACGCATTTGTGAGTGCTTGTACGCATGGTCGCCGGCAGCATAAGGCAAGGGGGGCAATGCCCCCCCTGGATTTTTGTAGGCAGTGTTTTTCCTTGCTTTTTTGCTCTTTCCAACATGGTAACCATACGTTGAAGTAGTCTTTGCCCCCCCCTGGGAAATATTCTGCCATGCATGTGCGTAAATTTGACAGCCCCCCTCAGAAAATTTTGAGCCCCCCTAGATAAACGGTCTAGCTACGGCCCTGATCATCCCTGTCACCTGTTTGCACCACAGGCAAATCCGGCTAAATATAGATCTACTTTAGTAGCGGCCATTTTAGTCCACAGAATCGTAGATTTCATTACTACTATTTATTTTCAACAAATAAGGTGAAGTTTAAATCAAGTCAAGCAAACAGACATTGTAAATTTTGTTTTTATTTAAGGAACTGTTTTACGGCCGATTCCCAATTATAATGAAGTGTTTAAAAAAAATGTATCTAGCGGTGTATATTTCAGAATTTCTTTTAGCATGTTCGAATACTGGATAGAGCTTCAACTATTAAAAATAGTGCTGGCTATTAAACATTAAAGTAAAACAAAAGGTATCTCAGAACCCCCCCCCCTAAAAAAAAAGAAAAAAAAGTAAAAGTAAGGTGTTCTTGCAATATGAATGAAGAGAGGGAAAGGCTTAGGAAAAAACATTGGTTGGCTCAAAATTCATTAACCCATTTATCCCTAGTGTCCCTTTTTTGGGACGCATTTTCGCTATCAGTCGAAAACGTTATCTATTTTTCTTAGACTCTATTCACGAGTATTGAACCTCAACTCCACAAAATATTTCAACACGACCCAATAAGATGTTGAACTTTCAATTTTTATGCATAGTGATTTTAAAAGAAATCATCCCTTGTTCAAATAGTTTATGTCAGAAATTTATCTATTATTGCTGGCATCAGCAAAAATCGAAGAAAGTTGCAAAAATAATCTAGGCACAAATGGGTTATATGTATTTTATTTTTCACATAACCCATAAGATAATTGTGTATTATTAGATTCATGAAAGTCTCGCACGGTACATTACAAAAATTTTAAATACTTGTTAATATCGGTGCAGTGGCGGACTCTTTCAAGTACCAAGGAAGGGATGATATGATATCATATTAGTTCTTAATAAAAATAATGAATAGATTAATCTTTTTATAATAACTTGTTTAACAAATGCAATTAACGGAGTAACAACTGAATAATTAATAAAGTAATAATTAACAGTATCATAGGCGCACCCACGGAGGAGGCTATGGGGTCTAAAGCCCCCAAAGCGACCCGAAGATTTAGATCTGAAAAGCTTCGAACATTGTTACAAAAGAATTAAAATATTTTATTTTTGAAAAATTGTCTTTAAATGTTTAAAAATATTCTTAAAATACTTTTAAAAAGGACGTTGGTTTTTAAATATTTGCAGCTAGTGTGACACATGTACTACAGTAATTTTTTTACAATAGTGTTTAATACAGTAATTTTTTGGTTACAGTGTCAATGAAAATATCAGATAATTGTTTATGACTTTATGACATGGTAGTTGATAGTGGGCTTGTGTTCTACGGGCAATTGATACAGAATTACGTTATAAGGGAGTAATAACTATAATCGAAGTCACTATAACCGAATTCAAAATATTGTTTTTCAATAAAGTATTTGTAGCTCTAGCTCCCCTTCAACCAAAATCCTGGGTGCGCCACTGAACAGTATTAATAATCAATAAACATTAGTAACAGAGTTTAAAAAGCAATATAGTTTAAAATTATGCTTTTTTTATCATTTTAAGTGGTTTCTAGTATAATACATTATGTACACAGATTGCTCATACACCTTTAAACAAGAGAAGAACAACGTTATACGATCTGTATGTCCAAAATCCTCATTACTTTCAATAGGATGACCAGCAACTCAATTTTCTTGCTAAAGAAGAGTGGTTCCCCCCCCCCCACATATTATTGTTTTCTAAACTACGATTTTGTGGACTAAAATGGCCGCTACTAAAGTAGGTCTACATTTAGTTGGATTTGCTGTGGTGAAAACGAAAACAGGTGGCGGGGGAGATGTACGCTACCAGCACCACATGTACGCTACAAGCACTCTTAGTGGGGTGTACGCTATGAGCACGTACGCTACGAGCACGACACCGCTTGGACAGCCACTTCAGGTGGCCGACTTCTTATCTTAAAAATTTAACTAACCTTTTTCCCTGTTCAAACTCCCCTTGTATGGCTGTCTAGGGATTTGTTTAGTAGTAGCTGAACTAAGCCCACTTGAAATTGGTTTTCCATGTAACCCATGCAGATTTTTAAAAATTTCAGCATTCGTTTTCGCGTTTAAATTTTTGAAGCATATTTTTGAAACTGAATATATTATATTTATATGCATTTCACTATTTCTCATCGGAATATTTTCTTCTTAGCTTTTAAAAATTTTATTTTACAGCTGTTTAAAATATTTTCGGGTTTTTAGAAATTTCATTGAACATAATCGAATACTAATTTCATTAAGCTTTTGTAATCAAATAATAATCATTAATGCTTACTAATAATTGAAAAATAAATGAAAAAATCAAAAATCTTTGAGTATTAGACAAATTTTCAAGTGCATTATTGCAATATTTTTTCTCAATTTTTATTTTTATTTTATCCGAGTGATTTTTAACTTACGCTTCAAAAAAAAATTCGAATAACTGAAAACAGTGGCTTGCAAAACAACAATATTGCACAAAATACTATATTTATCAAACATTAAAGACATTTTGCAGTTTTTTTTCTTTATTTAAAGATGTGCTTTTGTGCAAAAGTAAAATGCAGATATGCTCAAATGGAATATCAATTATTGCATTGTCATAACACCTGTTATCCTTATGGTCTTAACCAAATAGTACATAATAAACACTTACATTATTATTCTACACAATCTGATCCCTCCAAATATACTCCTATATATAACCTTTTAAATTTGTCCTTATATAAACGAACAAGTCGTTCTAAACGAGGAAGACATAAAGCTACTTCTACTACTATAATGTCAAATAAACACATTCAGTCTGAGTTATACCCTATCTTCCCACAGATCGGCAATGGTAAACCTAAAGTTTATTGCTTTTCTCCCCCTCATGTCCCGTTGTACAGAGAGGGGGAGTACATTTTCACTTAGAGGACGTTCCCTCATACTCTCTCCAGTGCAACGGAGGGGAGTATTCTACTCCCCTCCGTTGGAAATAAAAATAATTACTGCTTGCTCTGCAATGTTCTTTTAAAGCAGCTACAGAAGCAGAGTTGGGAAAAATACATAAAAGAATGTATTTTCGATGCAAAATACAAATTACATTTATTCAAACACAAAAAATTACAAAATACAAAATGCTTTCTAAATTGAAAAAATACAAAATACATGTATTTTCTTAATACACACGAAATACGTCTAA
>JAWZYV010019594.1:0-26136 GCA_038373885.1 Cheiracanthium punctorium
TTTCCCTATTAGTAGAGTCTATAAATCACACATAACATTATTTTAATTTTGATTCATCCCATGGAAAAATAAAGGAAGGAGATCGGCATCGGCCAATATTGATCAATATTGCCCCAAAAAAAAAAAAAAAACGGCGTGACAACCATAACAGTCACTTCAAACTTTGGTCTTGTCACCGCGAGTGAGATTGGCATGCTGGTTAGGATGCTGGCTTCCCACACCTTAGGTCTCGAGATCGATCGCGGACACTAGACGCAAACACATTAAAATAACTTGAGGTTTCATCGTTGAGGGGAAAATGCGTGGAAAAATAAAATATATGAGGCGAGTTCGCCGACCGGTGCCCTATGGATTAAAAAAATTTTTTTTTTAGGAAAATTTTTTAAGTTTGAATTAAGCTTGCTATGTCAAGCTTAATGCAATTTGGGCAAGTGTAAACTTGAACACTTGATTCAAGTTTGCATTAACCCATTCGTGCCTGGATATTTTTGCGACTTTCTACGATTTTTGCTAACACCAGCAGTAATTGGTAAATTTCTGATGTCAACTTTTTGAACAAGGGATGATTTCATTAAAAATCATTATGTAGAAAAATTGAAATATCAACATCCTACTTGGCCATATTGAAATATTTTGTGGAATTGAGGTTCAATACTCGCGAATAAGGGCTAGGAAAAATAAATAAAGTTTTCGAATGATAGCGAAAATGCCGTCCCAAAAAGGGACGCTAGGCATAAATGGGTTAAGATTACACGCTTGAAATTTTCAAGCTTAATTCAAGTTTATTGACTTGATAAATGAAGCTTACTGCAATCTTGATGCAAACCTGTTATGCAGTCTGGGATATGTGTACTAGGCCAAATATGCCACAAGACTGTGCGTGCACTGTGCTGAGTCCGATGCTGAGCGTACAGGCAGGGGGCGTGCTTGGGACAGTGGGTTACCAGAGCCGTGCAAGTCACCACTATGTTGTGTTGTGAGCTTATAACTCTGAGTGAATTGAGCGGTTGTCAGTTACCATTATCAAAAATCCGGACAAACTAGATAGGGTTTTGGGGCACGGTACAATATCATCCATTGTCCTTGTAGAATCGGGACAAGTGGCAACTCGGCTGCTCACCATATTATAGATGGTGTTTAGAGCATAACTAGGAAGTGAGTTTAAAGGTAAATGTACCTATGGTACCATTTACCCCTAATATCATTTCAAGAAAAATTTCCATCATCTCACAGAGAAATCCTAGGGAGCTATGGCAATGGAGTTATTCAGGGTTTCCTTGTTTAACTCTTTCAGACCAGGTGTAAAAAATTGAGGACAAAAAATTTTGAAAGGCTACTTAAAAAAAAAAAAAACCTAATAATTTTAAGTTGATAAAACGGTTGTTTAACTAAAACTTGAAAAACTAGAATTTTTAATTTAATTTAATTTATCAGAAATTTAATTTTTATGTAATTGTACACGTGTACCCGTTCGGGAGAAATCATTTTAAGGGATCTGAACGGGTTAAAATGTATATTGAAGACGTTCATCAAATTTAAAATAAAAGCGTATAGAGTAAGGGCATTTGTTACTGAATATAGATAAAAATAACCTTTCAATAATCAAGTTTTTTATTTATAGACGAGCTGAAAGGTGTTTATTAAATTCTTTGAGAGAATTCTTAAACACTTATTGTAACACATACATTCCTCTAACCCCTTCGTTCAGAGGCAGGGATACTTAGGAAGTTTATTAAATATTATTTTTATATTGAAAGTTAAAAAATATTTGATAAATCTAATATTTTGTATCGGTTAAACGATTGAATAGATTTTCATAACAACTAACCGTGAACCAATCTTATTAAACTTTTTTTTTTCAATAAAAAAAACCCGCATTGAAGCTGGCATTGTTTGGAATCTACAATGTCACAGACAATAGACAAAGGCTTCAAACTTACAAAGTATATCTGCATGAGGGGTTAAAAATTTGAGCTATAAAAAGAAGGGATATTTCACCCAACGGTTTTAAAACTTACCAAAAACTTCATGCTTAAAGCTAGGACTGGATAGTACAAATGTGATAGCGTGAATGATGCTCATGGCTTTTATATAGCTCTCACCATATTTTTTAAAAACTTTAATATTGCCTTGAAAACTAATGAGTTCTGCCTTAGTATTGTTCTTGTTGCCGCATACTGCAATTCTACTTTCGCTAACATTAGTTACGCTTTGCGAAATAGTATTTATAATTGATTATTTTTACTGCGTAGATACCTTTTCATGATAATGGTTATTATATTAAAAATTTAAATTGATTTCTCTGAGCAATTGTTTTGTAATGTGAATTCTGTCTCATCCTGCAATTTTACGCAACAAGATTTTCCGAAAGGAAATGACTATGACGGATATTTAGTAATATATGGGGTAATGTTTGTATATTTGTTATATAAAAAAATAGCTACTTCTTTCGAAATGGATGTGAGATCTCACAGCAAAATTTAATTTCTGTTCTATTATTAAAATAATATTTCGCTCACTCTCTCTTTCTGTTTTCCTTCCTCTTTTCTTTCTTAATTTTAACAAAACAATTTCCTTTATAGAACATGCTGTGACGATGCGAAAGTGATATTCGATAATAAACATAATTAAACAATGCAATCAGTGGTATACTTAATTAATTCGACGGTATGCATACCCATTTAATGAAAAACACGAAAGATAAAAGATGCTAAAAGCATCGATTATAAAACACTTTACAACACACCAATATTTTTACGCTAAATTTGGTGGTGTACTGCCCTTAAATCTGGGAAGATTTAGGAAATAAAAGAAAATGCTGTGATATCCCTATATATGTAATTTTGTGAGACCATGTAAAAGCACTTTTTCAAAGTTTTCCCCGTCGCTTAACTGAAGAGTAAATTTTCATATAAACATATATCAACTTAGTACATTATTCATGAACTCGATGAATGTCTCTAAACTGTCATGGATCGTAACGTATTGGAATTCTTTTGAGTGCTCGTGTAGAAGAGCTATTGATGATACAGACAGTATTTACGATGGAGAAATGATTTTGTGATCCTTAATAGCATACAGAACAACATTGTTTTCTTTGAAAAAGCCGAATATCTCTAAAATACGGTTTAAAGAAGGACTGCCCATAGAGAGTAATGTATTGGAATTCTATTGGGTGTTCTTATAAACGATCTACCGATTCTACATACACTATTTTCAATACAGGAACGTGGTACAGTATATAGGGATAAAATATAAAATGTTCGTGGTAATCAATGCATATTTACAGAGGTTAAAGTAAGAAGAGACAGACAAACCGAAATTATAAACATTTTTCAACCCTGTTAGAAAGTGTTAAATAATATTTCAATTGTTTAAAGGATGTCGGAATATTTAGTTATTCAAACTTTATTACATTTTTTCATTGTAAACTGAGTAGCGTGTGCAGAATATTTCCAAGAAGACGAGCCACCCTACCCCCTCCTATGCTTTGGGTTAGTAGTTTTCGATTATGATCTTCGTTATACTTATAGCTCCTCCCTTGAAACTTTTCTGAATCTGCTACTGATAATACCGGTCAACACGATTTTTGGGTCTGACTTCTACATGTTAAATTTTAGTTTCTCCTACGCCAAAACTAAGGAAAATAATTTTTTTTAAATGAAAGTTTGCTTTTGTAGAAATTAAAGCAATTTTTCAATTTTTTGGCAAAAATCGCTGATGTTTATATATTTTTTAAATAATTTTACGCTATATTATGATCAGAAAAGTTTTTGCTGGATATAAAAGTCTTTTTTATTCAAGATTTGTGATAAACAATAACATATAAATGTAAAATAATAAGAAATTAATATCTAAAAGTAAATATTTTTCGTATTTCTTTTATGTTCGTATGAGCAAATAATAACATAAACAAATAATAATATTACAAATAACACTACAAGCAATACTACCGAGTTACAAATAATAATACAGTTTACTTTCGAGTTAATCATAGTGCTGCCATCTTTCGTTTATGAAATAAATTAAAATATACTTATCGACGTAAATCAGACAAAAGCAAACTTTAAGAACTAAAAATGAAAATTTAAGTGTTTTTCAGTGTCTAGAATCAGTATTTAAGCATGAGAACAGAACCCCCCCCCCCCAATTTTTTGTTGTTGTTGTTGACCGGTGTAATTTATGATAACTCGCTTTTATTAATGAAGCAAATACATTCAAGTTTTACCCAGTAACTCGTTATGGCTTTTTTCTTTTAACTTTGAAGCGCAATCAACATAGAAGACCAACTGGATTGACTACCCAACTCTAAAAAAGTGCTGCCGTTGCCGTCGATCCATTTAACTACCAAAACATGGCTGTCGATCGGATAGCCCATCTAGCACAACGGAGCTAAAGAAGTTTTCTGTCAATGCTGGTTGCGCGGCCACACAGCCTGCTGTGTCCGAAAACTTCTCGGGCGATTCAACCGAAATGGGCTATTCGACTGCCATGCTCATGGTACTTAAATGGACCGATGGAAACGACTGCACTTTTTTAAGCGTTGAGACCATTTAACCCTTTGAGGCGCAACCCTTTCCCAATGCTGAAAAAAGGGCAGCCGTTGCCATCGCTCGACTTAACTACCAGTAAGATGGCGGACTATCGAAATGTTCATCGCGTGCCACAGATCTAGAGACCCCTTTTTGACGCAGCTGGCTGTGCCGCACAGTCAGCTGTCGTCAAAAAAGGGTCTCTAGATCTGTGGCACGCGATGAATGTTTCGATCGTTCACCATCTTATTGGTAGTTAAGTCGGGAGATGGTAACGGCTGCCCTTTTTTGAGCATTGAGCAATCTTTCCAGCTGTTCTCGCATTCTTCCATTTTTCAGCAGATGTCAGGGTTGTTAAAAATAACCGTGACAACTTTTTTACGGAAAATGACGTGCTAAAAAGTAAAGGATTCTCGTGGAGCTATGTCACTCGCAACTATTTTTAAATCAAATCTATTCTAAATCAAATCTAGTCAAAACTAGTCAAACAGAGTTTGGTGTTCCCAGAGCGGGAACACTACGCGTTAAAGGGTTAACTACAGTTTTTGCAACCAGCGGTGAAAGCGCTGACATAAGGTGGTTTCACAGTGTCACTGAGGGTTCTTAAAGCATCGTGATAAAATGGGGTTTGGCTGCCTCAGTATATACATAATGTCTTTATTTTACAAGCTTGGGGGAATGTATATAATTAGCCCACTAAATCTTCGCAACAATGTACGTCTTTAGCTAAAAAGAAATCCAATTAATATTCCCTTTCATTACGATCTAATGCGTGGAAAAATATTTCTCTTGCCGGGACGCAAGACTGGAGTAAATAGCAATTTGACTGACGTTTAATTAATTGGTATTAACAAAATACATCTATTTGCTGAAGGAGCATTTGTTTTGATTCCGAAAAAAAAAGTGAATTCTTTACTTTAGCAAAAAGTGCACATATTGTCCATTAAAAGCTTAAAAAAATGTTTTCGGTACATTGTATGATTACACTGTCAAAGCAATAATTGCATCCTTTCCCTCTCAAAGTTATTTCAATTTCTTTTTCTCATATAATTATTATTGGTTTACTTAGATAATTATCATTTTCAGTGATAGCTCTGGCGTATAATTTTTCATTAACTACAAAAGAACAGAAATAAAAATAAAAGAAATTTTACAATTAACTGTTATAATTAATAAAAAACTTAACAGATAAATAGCATTCATTCTAAAAAATAAACTGTATTATAAAAATGAAATAATAAGTGTTCATTGTTATAATTAATAAAAGACTTACGTACAAATAACATTCATTAAAAAAAAAAAAAAAAAAAAAAAAAAAAAAACAGTACAGTACGACAGTTAGGTAGAGGTACGAACGTTTTCGTTTCTGGCTTTCCTCTCTGTGTAGAAATTAGGAAAATCTTGGAACTGAGGGGAAATGGACCCTTTGTATTATTCAAAACGTTCCTGATGTACTATTTTGCTTAGTGTGTATTATTTACAAAACTCTTTTTTAAGATTTTTAAGTGTTCATCTGATTGTTATACTCCTTGCTATGTTAAATTTAAAATATTTACAAGATTTCACAGCTTTTAACTTACTTGATTTAGTGTATACAGTAATGACCAAATTATTAGGAATTTCTTAGAAAATTTTCTTTTTCAATTTAATATTACAGTTATTCACATTTTCAAATAGTTTTAATGCTTTTTTTACAGAATGAACATGTTTTTGAACATCTTAAGGTGAACATCCTTGTTCCCCATATTTTTTGGGACCCACTTTTTGCATTGATAAGAGCTTGGATGCGATCAGGCATACCACGTATGTATTTCCTGATTAGGCGTGATATTTCTGGATTCCTCACCCACACTTCAATCAGACGTTCGATGAACGTTTCTTTGTTGTTGCAGATGACTGTGATGACTTTATCCGCGCGTTCTTTCCAAATTCCTTCTATTGGATTCATATCATGGCTATTTCTTAGCCACGTTAACTCCGCTAACCCTATTCTATCGAAAAATCGCTTTATCGCGTTAGCAGTACGGCAGGGTTTTTCATCTTGCATGAGGATGCAGTTCCCCCTTGAGAAACAATCATCTATCTGAGGTAAAAGCCTTCTCTCTAGAACATTATTGTATTCTGTTGACCATACGGGATACAGACAGTCAGGTCCGTTGACAGATATGATGCTCCACAGCATTATTGAAGCATTTGGCGTAATTTTGGCTGGATTTTTTACCAGTTCAACAATACAATCAGCACGAAATTCTTCTCCCCGAGTTCTATCTTCTAATATTTCTAAAGTGGATTAATCGGAGAAGCATTCCTGCACAGAGCCCGACTAAGACATTCGGAGGCCCTAGGACCAGCACTTTTGCGGGGCCTTACTGGTTTTCTTATTGGTCATACTATTTATAATCATAAGATACAGTATTTCTTCACAATTTCATGCATAAGGGGGGGGGGGGGGAGGGGTTGTTTTAGCTTCAAATTCTCCAGTATAAAAAGTTTTAGTTTAAAGTTCACAAATGTTTAGCTTTTAATGTAGAAGTTATGATTCAGAATCAAATGACATCACGTCAATGAATACTCCATGGTGGAATTCTTGGGATCTTAATATGACGTTTGTTTTATCCCTGAATATGGTGTAAAAAAAAACTTTTGTTCAGCGGTATGTGTTGTCAATCTCTTTATCTATTTTCATTACTGTTAAAAATTTAACATAATTCATTTCTTTTAGGAATAGAACTTAAACTATTTTAATAATTTTGGGGCCACCTAAAATTTGGGGGCCCTAGGCCATGCCCTTGTTGGCCTGTGCGGTAATCAGGGCCTGTTCCTGCAGTGAGGGTAATACAGTACTACTAAAAACTCGATTTTCAATTCTCGTAAATTCCTTTATGCGTTTTTATTTGTTTAACATTTAAACATTCTAGTTAATGCTTACAAATAAATTTTATTATGTACGTATAACATACCCTCTCCCAATCCTCTGCAGTCCAGTTTTTGAACTCTTGCCCATGCCGGGCTTTTAATCAGTATGCCAGTCTTTTAGACAGCATGGCAGGCGTTAACTTGGGCTCAGTGGCGGATCTAGGATTGGGTAAAGGGGGGGGGGGGCAGTGGCGGCTCGTCGGATACAGCAAGTACAGCCGGGCTGCACTTGAAATTATCAGCACATACTTTAAAATAATTTATTCTACTAATTTTCCTAAATTCAGATTAGAATTATGGAATTCCTATGGTACATTAAAAAAATCTCCAAAAAAAACCAAACAAAAAAACCGTATTGTGGCCGGATCGCTCATTCAGAAAAAAAGCACTTTAATCTTCCCGCAATTCAATTGGGAAAATCTTTGGTTCAGCCCAGAGCGCTGATAAGAAAATTGGCAGCACCGTTGCCATGACAACGGTTACGTAAGCATTTCCTCCGGCATAGGCTATAATGGGGGTACGCAGCTAACACTCAGCTAGGAGCTCAGCTCATTCAAGATTTTGAAAGGTCGGCAGCACTTGTTAATTCGACTCTCTGATTGGCTGGAGAAGTGAGGGAGGGGGTAAGGAGAATATATGCTCGGCAAACTCTGGACTTTATATTGCTGAATTTATCAAGAAGGTAAGCCTGAATCAAGGAATAAACGCTTATGAATGGACAATTACCCATCAAAGCAGTATTGTTTTTAAGTAAGCAAGAACTGGCATTTAGAGGACATGGCGAGCGAAAAAATTCTTTAAACATAGGAAATTTTAAAGAGCTTTTAAAATTATTGATATCTGAATTAAAACAACGCCTTTTTATGAGGGCATCACTGACCGATTCGCAAGTTTAAAAGAAAGGACGATTGATTTGACTTATAAAAATAAGTACGTTTCCTTTTTTTTTCTTTTCTTCTCAAGTTATCGTTACAAAGGAAAATTCTAAGCAAACTTCGAATCAGACACGGATTAATGCAATTTTGAGGATAAGAGCGGCTGGTTGAAATTTATGTCCATTTTATGGAAAAGTAAAATAGGATCTCTTACTTTTTTATGTAATTTCTTTTTTTTTCCTCGGTGAGGGCTTAATCCGCCAGCTTTCGAATTCAATAACAAAGATTTTCCATTCCTGTCCGGAGGAGGGGGGGGAGGCTCATATGCTTCCGGCTGCACTAACAGTTTTGACCACGGGCCGCCACTGGGGGGGGGGGGGGGCTAACTTGCTGGGTATTCAATAATTTGGGTACAGTTATCCACAGGCCCTACGAGAGGGGGGGGGCGCCGCCCCAGGGCCCGTGTTCAGCTAAAGTGCGTCCGTAAATTTTTGAGAATGTGTTAAGAATTTCATTTATTTTCTTCGGTCCCGAGGTACACATATGTGGACCTTTTTCTTTCCATTCTTAAAACGATTCTTTGAGATTTTTTTGTAGCTCTGAATGGATGTGCATATGCGTCGATGCTTTAATTTTGAATAAAGGATGTTAGCGCATGGGAATGTGCAAACCCTACACACTGACGCACACATTTTATTTTTGTTTGCCGTCACACAAAAGAATATTTGAATGTTAGTGAAATTTCCGAAGTCGAATTTGTTAATATTTCTTGCTTATTTGCGATATTCAAATAGCTGAGAAGAACTCGTAGGGCATCGTTTACCTTTCAAAGTTTCTTGTCAATCTTCCTTTATGGATGATTGCAACTTTTTACTACTGAAACTGTGATTGGAAATGAAGCTTTTATTCGAAAAATTATTTGAAAATGCGCTTTCTACTTATCATTTCTAAATATAATAGGTTTTTTCTAAATAATTATGAGATTGCTCTTTAATTTAACATGTGAGATTTTTGTCGGGTCTGATGAGGCTAAAGATCTTTAATTAAAATCTTTTTTTTAAATAGACTAAATTTCGAATGCATCCTAGATAGCACAAACTTGTCCAGAACCCTCCCAGAAGATGTCATATAGACAAGTTGACATGTCCATTAAACATCCACGATTCGTCGGATTCTCGTAACTTTTACGTCAATATGGCACTATAGGACGTCCATACGACGTCTTATAGACATCTATATAGACGTAATTATGGACGTGCTTGCCTATTTATGGACTTAGTATGGGCAAGTCTTAAATAAGGACATCAATGTCTATATATGGACCTACTTAGGTCAAGTCTTGGGCATCTCCATCTATATGCTTCTTGCCATTTCACTAAGGTACTATGGATTATCTGGGATACGTCTATAAAAAAGACTTACTCTGGAAATTCCATGTCTAATTTTGGTCTATTCATGGACAGTTTCTGGATTTTCCAGATTATGTCCATAAATATATTGTCTTCTGGACGTCTATCTATAGACATGGACGTAATATGGGCGAGATGGATCAGAAATGGATATAAAATGGACAATTGTGCTATCTGGGATAATTCTAGAATGATTTAGATGGCAGAAATGTTAATTCTACCATTTATGTGGTAATCAAGAGGCGCAACCCTCCAGCAGATGGCATCCAACCTCACGTCTACAGAAACCGCAGGTTATCAGAGTCTAGGAGCTCAAGGCGCAGATCCGAACGAGACCACGCTCGCGTAGGAGCGATGTCGGACGTAGATCGCGCGTAGGCGATTCGACTCCAGAACGACCACGAGAAGGTGGCCTTTGGCTCCTGCATGATAAGGAAACCTATCCCTGGGACCGACCCCGCATATTCATGTTCTGCAACATCTCTCCTTTCTTTTGTAAATAGCTCTTCTGTTATATTTAGCCGAGCAATAAACGTGATTGAGAACCGTAGGAGTGCTTCCAGTCTTATTTTGACGTCGCCTCCTACATTTAAATATTAGTATTTTTTTTCAATCTTTGAACATGAATTAAAAGTATCATTACATATCAGACAAACTTCCCTCCCACTCTCTTTCCTTTTAGCATTTTGTATGAAAATCATTAAAAAGAGCAGTTTTACAAAAAAAAAAAAAAAAAAAAAAAAAAAAAAAAATTCCCTTCCGTCCCTCCTGTTTTTTCGAAACTTTTGTGCTTTACGAAAGGGGACGGGAAGACTTTCGTCCCGCCTTATAAAATTTCTCTCGGAGGCCCTGGCTATCGAAACTTGACGACATTTGGCACGATTTTTTACATGTCGCCTGTATATTTCATTTTTCTGTCTACATATAGTATTACGTAATCGAATTTCGAGAAAGGTGTGCGAATTTCCGATAAAATAAAATATTCGAACCTTCTAGGACTTCATAGGAAAAACAATGTCTGAAAAAATTAATTTAAATCATACCTCTTTTTTCCATAGCGATATCATTGTATTTTTTCTAATAATGCACCTCTTTACAAACTGCCTGTTAGTGATGCATGTATACAGGGCGAATCTAAACTTTAAAGGGTGATAGGGCACATAATAAGGAATGAGAATCACATAGAAATGTGGGGTCGGCAACGTCGTCTTCGTATAGCTGTTAATAATCACTTCGGAAAAATTGCTGAAACAACAGTCACTTGCCGACCATTGTTCGTCAGAAACTAATGTATTTTTCTCCGAAAACAGAAGACTAAAGTGGATAGTTTTAAAAGTTTATTTTATTTCATGGATGAAATTTTCGGAGACGAGCCTATTGCTTATGAAACTTGGTTAAGAAATTAGACGGACACTTCAATGCTTTTCCAAAAGTGATTATTACCGGGTAAGTTAAAACAGCGTTTCACCCCAGATTGCTATGTGAATACGATTCCTCATTGTGTGCCCTATCACCCCTTAAAGTTTTGGCCAAGAGTTTAGATTCACCCTGTATTTTGTGAGTGCTGATCTCCTTGAAATAGCTTGTTCTGGGGCTGTGCATTTATGATTTCTTCCTGATGATTTGCGGTTTCACTCTCACTAGACAAATTATCAGTTTTTGGAATTTTCATAAAATAATCACCTACATTACGATTCAATGACCGCTTTCTTGGGGCCATAATATTTGCATTTAAATTAAATTCTACACGCTAACGGAGCAAAATAGAGAACAAATGAATCACACTAGTGCTTCACCCGAAAAGAACGACCAAGCGGCGAAAGCAATTTCAATGGGCTAAGATTTTGAAGCCTGCTTAGAAAGGACTACAGTTACTTCAAAAAAATTCTTCCACCATTCCTAAACATTCAAAACGGGTGTACTTTTGTATAAACGGTAAATGTCCGAAAACCAGGTAAGGAAAATTAGTTATAGTAATAGTATTCTTTCAAAATATCCCTGAAAATCCAAATGGCGGAACAAAAGAACCTTTCACAATGATACAGAAGATAGACACTTGGGATTCCTAGTCACTTGATGTCTATGTTAAACTCCCCCATCCCCTCACTATAGTGAGGGGATGGGGGATATATGTACATCCACAGACCTCAAAATACACATAGACCAGACAATCCCTATGCTTTCGCTGTGAATAAAATCGGGAGCTGTCAGGTGCCAAGGAGGTCCCAAAGATGACGATTGGCGAATTCACTCCTCTTCCTAAGGGGGGGTCGCTGCGCTTTCCCCTTTCTACAAAGCGAAAGAGTACCGGTTTTTTGTTCATGAACTTGTAAACAGTCTTCGGGACCATCTGGTAGCTCTCAGCCCCTCCCACTGCTTCTGATCACTTTAGTCACAGAGAAATCATAGCGGTGTCCGGTCTATGTGTATTTTGAGGTCTGTTTGTACATCTATCATAAGGTATCCCACATCAGTACAGAATCCGAGACGCGCACCGCACAAGGCGCGCGCAAAGACTGTTTATGTTTAACAGTGAATTATATGTATTTTTAGCTCCCCCTTTTTATGACTGCAGGGGGTGAATGGACATCATCGCTCAAACACTGTTCTTTGCACTTGCCATAATCCGTTCAAACAATTAGCTGTTCTGCGCTACTCATGTATATATGGTAAAACTAGGTTACTGATCATCCTTAAAAGAAACCGAAATGTTTAAAGGAGAAGACGAAATTTCGGGCGATTCCTTGGGACTCAAGTTTTGAAAATACCTGTAGCCTGGGAACGAAAGGGTTAAAAACCATTGATTGAGGTCAAGTCTAAAAATCAGAGTAATAAATCAAAAATGTAAATTAAAATTTCAAAATAACCGATTTTAGACACGCAGTTTTTAACTAAGCATCAGAACTCTATTCTATCTAGTCTAAATTCAGTTTCAATGGGGGGGTCTATAGCCCCCCCCGTAGATCCGCCTCTGCTTGGGCTTCCTTCTAAGGCGGTCGGCTTTATATCCTTCGTCATGCAATCGCCGTCAAACAGTTCGTGGGCTTAAAATTATACTTGTTTTTGCCATTCCACTTTCAAGCCGTTTAACCCTTTGAGGCGCAACCCTTTCCCAATGCTGAAAAAAGGGCAGCCGTTGCCATCGCTCGACTTAACTACCAGCAAGATGGCGGACGATCGAAACGTTCATCGCGTGCGTCAAAAAAAGGGTTAGTATATAGGAGGTCTTGATGTGCAGTGTGCTGCTTGGGTATTTTGTGTCATTTCAGCTTATTTTCTGCTGTACAGCGCCATCTATCGGTGTTTCTGGAACTTTTTTTTTCGCTTAATCCGTTTCCCCATGTCTTGAATAGTGTGTTCAACAATTTTCTCTGAGTATTTCGATAAATAAAGAAAGAAGGGTGCTTTAATTCTGACCACCTTCTATTCAAAAATTAAATATTTTATAAATACCTTTTAAAAGATAGAACTTCATTTTTCTTATCTGAAATTTTTATAAACAGAATCATCGTAAAAAGTTGATTTTTCTTACTGCTTAATAAATGGCATCTATATGAAATTTATGACATAGGGTGTAACTGCATGTCATATCATTAGAAAATTTTTCGTAATTAGTAGTATAATGCTGATTCAGTAATACAAAAGATAACCCTATGATCAAATATTAGGCGTACTGGTCAGAAATGACATTTTTTCGTATGTCAATATTTTGCCCAGCCAAAACTACCGACTAATACAAAATTTGACCCGAATGCGAATTTTTTAGTTTAGGTGCTAGATTGGGGAACATTTTCTCCAAAATTCGTAACTTATGGTGGACAGGGCATCAAAGCGTTAGTTTTAAATATCCTGCTTGTTCTCAAAGAAGAAAAGAGATACCCATAAAATTCTTGCTGTAAAATACTCACGAATACCTAAAAATCGATTTCAGAACATATGGAATATAATCCTCCAAGAACTGTAGACGTAAAAAAATAGACGTAAAAAAGCTTGGCGATTTTTCTCGAAAAAAAGAAAAAAAAAAT
The DNA here is from genome assembly GCA_038373885.1 of Cheiracanthium punctorium. Lineage (NCBI taxonomy): Eukaryota > Metazoa > Arthropoda > Arachnida > Araneae > Cheiracanthiidae > Cheiracanthium > Cheiracanthium punctorium. Next base: position 13,758 of record JAWZYV010019594.1, read on the forward strand.
ATTTAAAATTTAACAAATATGAGTCCTATGCTTAGGCATAACTTGTTTGTGATTCAATATACTTGTTGAAAATTTATTTGTTTCAATTTTATGTAAAAAAAAATCTGGAGTGACACCACTCGACTTTCCGAACACTTACGATTAAGATCATTACCAAGCATTTAAATAAATTTTAATCGATGAACAATTCAAACATATATACCAAACTGAAACTTAATTGAATACACAGTTTAAACGCTAGCGCGCTTTCAAGAATTCCTGCCCATAGGCCATAACGTAAAAGAAATCTTCGTCGTAGCCCTGTAAAAAAACTATAAGTCCTGTACACATCAAAATCAATACCGGTCTTACGATGGTGGTTTATAACATTACCCAATTTGTGCTCAATCGAATGCCCGTTTAGGAGCTATCGTGTTCACTCACGTACACACACACCTACACATATACACACACATACATACACACATCTCGAAAAAATAGTATAAATGAATAAAGATCTCAAAACGTGTAAATACACCAAAATCTCGAAGTCGATTTTTTTCATGATTACAATACTTTCCTTACATGGTACATGTTCGGAAAGTAAACTGGTCATTACTTTCCGGTATACCTAATATAAATTTGAAACACTCAGTATATGGATATTTTACTCATATAATCCGGGCTTATCTACTTAACAACTTTTCTGGAAATTCAGTTTAATTTTTACTTTGAAAAGCATTCATTGTTTTATTCGTGAAAAATTGTTAGCTTTGTTAAATAGATTTTTCGAGATGTTTATAAGGAGTAAAAGGGAAGATGAATTGTCCAAACACAACTCTTTTTGTTTGTTTTCTTAGAGGAAACTAACTTCATTTATAATACTTGTATATTATTAATGTATGGCCTTCGTTAATGAGCACACACATATTTTGCACTTTATTCCATTTGTGTTATATTTTCTTTTTTTTGTGAACATTTCCTTCATATATTATTTAAATTGTTTGCTAAAATATTAATACGGGGAAACTTTTAATGATATTTTTCGTTTTTCTTTTAAACTTGATTAATAAATGCGAAATTTTTCAAGACGATATACGATATTTGTTTTCTTGGGCAGGTAGAGTTAAAGTAGGAGAGGATAAATAAGTAAAACATCTGCAAAGTTTTAATGAGGTCCCAACTTCAAGTGAAAGTAAAGCCATAGTTGCGGTAATATGAGAAAGTTTCGCTTATGTTCGTGGAAATTGTTTTTCGTGGTAAATAAATGAAATAGTTCTCGGTGAAGTAATAGATCAATAAGGTTCAGTTTTAAAACTAAACAAAAATAACTGTTTGAAATTCAACTACGAAAGAAAAATAATGTTATTTATATAGGTTTATACATAAAAATTTATAAACTAACTTCATCTAGTACTCTAAAATTACCAATCTCGCTGTAATCAATAAAGTAATTCCAATGAAATGTAGGTATACTCCTTCTCTCTGATAATTTGTACAATGAACCTCTATTTACTATTTTTAAGGCTTTCTAAAATGATGGGTGACCTCACCATGGCCGAGTGGTTAAGGCACTCAATATGGCAGACGGCTGAAGGGTGAAGGTCCCGGATTCGGGCCCATCGCGCGGTTGTCGATATAACGGTCTGGCATTTGGGGCGGTTTTCTCCTGATGTAACGTGAATACGCGTTAGAACCCCTTAGAAACTCCTCCGACCAAGTCCTCCTTTTTTGACGACAGCTGGCTGTGCCCGCGTACAGCCAGCTGTCGTTTAAAAAAGAACTCTGGATCTGTGACACGCGATGAACGTTTCGATCGTCTGTCGTATTGGACAGTAAAGTTGTTTTGGAAAGGGTTCTTATTGACTTTTTGAACCACAGTCGATCACAACAATAGCATTGGTGGATTGGACCATCAGCAACAGCTTCGAAAAATTTCTCAGCTAATTTACGAAATTCTAGTTCTTCACACCTTACATTTAGATCAGTATCTGTTCTTGGTCTTTTCGATGGTATATCTAGACAGAGTCGTAAACGTTTTCTGTCTTGTCTTCTGGATTTGGATTCCGCTTCTTGAGCACGAAAATCTGGATCTTCCCTTTTTCTTTGCATAAATAGACGGTTAATTTCAGGATGACTTTCTTCCGGATTAGACAACTGGCGAGGACGGCCAGCGCGGCCTTGAACAACAGTCCCGGGTATATTCTTCTGATATTTAACGATGTAATACTGAACAGTAGAGCGTGAAATACCAAGCCTACGAGCTATTTCACACTGCGTGAGTGGTGTGTCAGAAAAATAAAGCGATATGATTTGGTCTTTAGTCTCTTGAGAAAGCACCATAGTCTCAATCAATCACGGTTAATAGCTTACTTTATTTACTACTATCAATTATCATCCACGACCTTTTTTTGTCTAGATATATTACACCTTTCAGCTACATAAATTTGTTTAGAACAAAAAAGTTATTTTTATTCTAAACTATCGTCCTGGCAACCAGCGAAAGAAAAAGAGGAAAAGAATCTTCGTTGCCATCCCCGCAAACACCTTGATGGAATATACGTAAATAATTTAATTGTCTTTTAATTCATAGTTATTAATACAAAACTATTCGTAAATCTTTTGTGAAAAATTGCTCGAATTTATTACTTCATCCTTTTGTAACTAACGTAAAGCTAAATGTATTTTTGCGTATACACTAAAACAATAAAGATTTTTCATGTATTTTATTGATCCATATGATGCGAATTTCAAAAGTGCATATGCTTACTTTATTTACTACTATCAATTATCATCCACGACCTTTTTTTGTCTGCCAAAAACTATTACCCTCTTTAGCGGAGGGTAAAAAATAAACACACTAACAAATTAAATTTTAAAAAAGATATTAAGTTAAGGTGCCCATACGTCCTCGAAATTCGAGGACAGTCCCCAAATATAGATTTTTTTTTTCATTTCGTCCTCGAAAATACTTCTTGGGGACGCGAAAAGTCCCCAAATTTAAAGATTTGTACATTTTCCTTGAAAGTTTCCGTTTAGTTTATTTCTTTCAGAAAAAAAAAAAAACTGAAGAAATAAAAAAATAAAACTACTAAAAGCGCCTTCTACTCAAGAGAAACAGTGAAATTCGTTCTCTGAAAACGTTTGTTGTCGTTGTGTGTGTAGCGTGTACAGACATTCAATAAAGTATTCGACTATGAGCCAAATTTCCCATTTCAGTTTTGTTAATGATTAATCACTTTTCATGAAGAATCATATTTTAAATATGAAATTGACGTACGAAATTTTTCTTGCACTGGAATACTTTTTTTAGAGGGTGAAAAAAGTTTCATGAAAAATTATCACAAAATGAGCCAATGTAAAAAGCAATGTCTTCTGAAAAATACAAATACCATGCCAACAGTTAAATTTTGAATAAATTATAATACTTCAAGATGATGATCCTTTCATATTTCTAATTTAAATAAATATTAATAAATGAATGAAATACACATTTATATTTTTGTAATATAAGTTTGTACCATTAAAAATGACGTGATCAGACTTGGTCAAAGCTTCACAATGCATTTCACGTAGTGCACTTACCCCACCTCGTCCTGTATTAAAACAATTGGAGACATTAATTTGTCCAGGGAAAAAAAATCACACCAAAAAAGAATGAATCTTCAAGGGTTTGACTTTAACTAAAGTTCGTATTCTACGTGTCGAATATTTAAATTTTGCTTTTTATTGCATATCGGTTAACTAGAACACGAGATTGGGAACTACGTGGTGATTACCACAAAAAAAAAAAAAAAAAAAATGGGAATTTGGCGGTCTCTTCTGCCAAATATTTGCGATATCGTTTAGTTGACTTCAGCTTTGGGAGCTTAGTTTTGGCGCTAAATTTGACAATTATCGCCTTAAGTCAATATTCCGTACTAGTCAGAGTTGCCAGCTGTCACTGGGACAGAAACGGTAATTCTGCTGGGAGTCCATACGCTCTGTATTGCGGTATTATAAGCGACGCTTTTTCGCTTATTTTTAGAAGCCTATTTTTGAAGGCTGTGAATTCTTTATTGTTAGATGCTGAAAAACAGTTATGAGTTCTAACAGAAAATCCCACTGAGTTTTTAGATTGTGGAAGGATTTTATTGTATTCGAAATACAGAACCCGATGAAGCTTCTGTGAATTGCTGACTATTATAAGACGTGTTATTGCTTGTTAATTTCTGTGAACGGTGCATTGAAGATTCTTCGTCAAATTTCTGGAACCAATTAAATTTGTTTTTCGTCCTGTCAAGAGGACTGTTTACTAGAACTTTCCCTATACACTGGATTTTTAATCTACGAACTCGAGAACTAAGTAGTTTTCTGTTATTTAAACAATATTACAGCTGTTCGTGGGATTCTTTTATTTATCTCCCTACATACAGAGCAACGTTATTTTTTTTTCAAATATAAGAAGTAGTTGGAAATGAGGGACAATACAAAAATTAAATTATTTATTTTAATATGTATACAATCACTTTAAAATAATTGCCATATCTAAATATTACTCTAAATTTGACAAACTTATTTAATTTAAAGTATGTTTCGATAACTGACGATTTCTATTTTGAGTCCTATATATTCTTTTATTCATGCCATAATCTCAGACAAAAATCTGACATTCTGGTAAAAAGTGGAAAAGAATTTCCATATAAGAAATTAATTCTGGAACACGAATATTTTAAGTTTTCAGTACCCAAACAAACAACACCGTTTTGCATAGACATACATATATATGCATTTATATTATAAAGAATTAAAATGAAACACAAAAAATAAGAATGAAAAAGCCAGACACGATCACACATGTTCAGACCTGATAAAACAGGAAAATTCAGTATTTGCATCTTTCTCCAGAAAAATGCGAAATTTCCGAGCAAAGAAGTAAGAAGTGGGAGGGGAGTGACTGTTTTAGAGCTGATTCTACATTTTCAGGCCTGCATTTTAAAGTTTGTTCAGCGTTAAGCATTACGATCTTAGAACCATTCTCGAAAAAACGAATTGTTAAAAGAAACTTCAGAAAGCTTTACTGAGTGGGAAGTTCCTAAAGAAATATACTATTCCCACACAAAATATTTTCTTTTGTTTCCAAGATAATCAGAGAAATTTAATTTCGAAAGTTTCTACAAACAGTTTTTTTTTTTTTTTTTTTTTTTTTTTTCTCCCCCAATGCAATCATTTTCAAGAGCATATGTTGCTGAGTGATAGTAAATTAATTTGCATCGATATTGCCTTGCGTTGAGGGTTTATATTTAACATTTCTATTAATTTGAAATAAAATAAAAGTTTTCAATAGAAACTTTCCTCCTTGATAAGTTTTTTTTTTTTTTTTTTTGTAGATGAGAAGTTTTATTAGTTTGAAATGTACTCTTAAGACCTGTTCACATTTACCATAGCTCGCGACAATGGAGTAAGGATGGGAATACTTTAGGGGACTAAAGCTTTCAAACCGGTCTCAAAAAATCCGACTCCAGAGGACTCTGACTAACTGGGTGGAATTCTGCCCCGGTGGCTCACGAAATCGTCGGTTGTTAGCTGTCAACTGGGCAGAACCAGTTGTTTAGTTACCGACTGCGCTAACAACTCCGGAGGAAAACAGGAGGTCTTTTAGCCAATCGCATGAACCCCTTGACGCTCCTCCTTAAAACTCCACCTCAAGGCGGGGCAAAGTTAACGACTGCGAAAAATTAACGACGAGCGGAGAATCCAGCTGTCAGGATGCTGACTCGAAGATCGCATGTGCAGCTCCGGTCAGGGCCTGATAACTGAAAAGGCTAGGGAAGCTTGAGCTTCCCCTCACAATTTGAAAGGGGGCCCGAAAATGACTGAAAAACTGCGATAAAAATTCAAAATTTAGTTTTTATATGATCTTTTAAGTTATTGTAAACATTTTTAATGAAGAGAAGTTGTGCTTTTCAGAAGTCTTGATACTTCATGTCGCAACATTTATAAATTAGCTGTTTGCGATGTCATTGCCTGGGACACCTGCTGCAGTTGAGAGTTGTTTTTCTATTATGGGGAACATTTGGCCGGCAGAAAGGGGTAGACTTTTAATATGTAATGTTAAATATCGTCTAAATGTCAAAATTAATTCTCCATTACTGTGTTGTGATTTTTATGGTGTCATCAAAACAAACAAAGAATTCCCGAAAAAAGCCAAGTCCAATAAAAAACAAGACTAAATTAATAAAGCTTAATGTTCCAGTAAGGTAATGTTTTTAGTTATTTGTTAATGTTTAAAGTAATTTCAAAAATACTGTAAAATCTCAACAATGAACTAAACTGTTATGAAGATTAATGAATAAAATATTTTTATCAAAGGAAAATTTCAAATTAATGAATAAGATGCTTTTATCAAAGGAAATCATTAGAACTAATTAAATCAATAAAATTTATTTTTTATGAACGAAAATCATTAAAACTTTACTTTTCCCAAACAAAAAGGGGATGGGGGAGCCCGAAATGAGACTGAGCTTCCCCTCACTTCAGAGGTTAATCGGCCCTGGCTCCGGTTTATCTGCCGTCGATACAGCAAGCTACAAGCAATGGGCTACGTAGAAACGGCGTCACACATGCAAAGGAGATAAAATCAAAATTACTAGAAATGAATCAGAGTTCCGTATATTTTTAAAGAGCCAGTAAATGAGTGTTTTGTATTTTCATTTTCCGAGTCTCAGAACTGTAGAAAACGAGTTCAGTTTCATTCGGTTGTTGAATTTAAGAACTTAATTGGCAACAATGGATTCCGTTACTACGGAAAGTGTAGTAATCATGTGCGGACTGGCCAGGTTGAATGGTCGTCGATTGCCGAGGATCCCTGGGGCCAGTAGAATCGTCCCCTAAACGGATATACTACTTTATAATTAGAGTAATTTGACATATATCAGATTAATATAACATAGTAATTTGATTATTTATTTCAAAGTAATATTAAGCCTTTACACAGTGGCATAAGGCAGGACCCCAGCACAGACCCCGCGTGCGAGGGGGGGGGGCGAAGTGTCAAGGGCCCCAACAGCTTTAAAATGGTTATATGTGGTTTTTTGGAACTTAAGTCTAATTTTCAAATATTGCATAGTCTAATGTTCATTCCCTCTAAATTCCCCAGTAAGGTAGCCTCTTTTCAATCTCTATCCAAGGGCCTCCATAGAGCCTCCATATCCAAGAGCCAGTCCGGACCTGGTAGTAATGCAAAAAGATTGGTTGTGTCGGCGCACTCGGCGGTCGGTTTAACGTGAAATGTCTATATCAGCGAGGCGTTTTTAGTGTTAAAGATTGAAATGAAAAAAGATTTATTTCGTTCGAAATAATTTAATACAATACTGACACTGAATAGGTAGTGCATAAAGTTTATTTCGCTTAATAATCAATACTGATTTTGTTTAACACTGGTGTGCGATACGAAAGATAAGAAACATAAAGCAATGTTGTAGTCTACTAAAAGTTCCGTGGCAGCTTCAACAGATGTATTGGGGGTGTCTTCACTCCACAACAGAAGCGATACAGGTGCTCGCGGAGTCGGTGTCGTTTACTAAGCGTGTCTTGGTAGATTTGAGACGCTCGCTCGGCGCAGAACATGGGGTACCTGTGCGTGGCCCATAAACCTATCTTTCCAACGATAGCTATGATTTACCTTTCTGACAGGCTCTAGCCAGTGGCGGCTCGTGGGATACAGCAAGTACAGCCGGGCTGCACTTGAAATCATCAGCACATACTTTAAAATAATTTATTCTATAATTTTCCTAAATTCAGATTAGAATTATGGAATTCCTATGGTAAATTAAAAAAATCTCCAAAAAAAACCAAACAAAAAAACCGTATTGTGGCCGGATCGCTCATTCAGAAAAAAAGCACTTTAATCTTCCCGCAATTCAATTGGGAAAATCTTTGGTTCAGCCCAGAGCGCTGATAAGAAAATTGGCAGCACCGTTGCCATGAAAACGGTTACGTAAGCATTTCCTCCGGCATAGGCTATAATGGGGGTACGCAGCTAAGACTCAGCTCATTCAAGATTTCGAAAGGTCGGCAGCACCTGTGAATTCGACTCTCTGATTGGCTCGAGAATGAGGGAGGGAGTAAGGAGAATATTTGTTCGGCAAACTCTCGACTTTATATTGCTGAATTTATCAAGAAGGTAAGCCTGAATAGACGCTTATGAATGGACAATTACCCATCAAAGCAATATTGTTTTTAAGTAAGCAAGAACTGGCATTTATAGGACATGGCGAGCGAAAAAATTCTTTAAACATAGGAAATTTTAAAGAGCTTTTAAAATTATTGATATCTGAATTAAAACAACGCCTTTTTATGAGGGCATCACTGACCGATTCGCAAGTTTAAAGGAAAGGAGGATTGATTTGACTTATAAAAAATAAGTAAGTTTTCTTTTTTTTTTTTTTTTTTCTTTTCTTCTCAAGTTATCGTTACAAAAGAAAATTCTAAGGAAACTTCGAATCAGACACGGATTAATGCAATTTTGAGGATAAGATCGGCTGGTTGAAATTTATGTCCATTTTATGGAAAAGTAAAATAGGATCTCTTACATTTTTTATGTAATTCCTTTTTTTTTCCTCGGTGAGGGCTTAATCCGCCAGCTTTCGAATTCAATAAGAAAGATTTTCCATTCCTGTCCGGAGGAGGGGGGGGGGGAGGCTCATATGCTTCCGGCTGCACTAACAGTTTTGACCACGGGCCGCCACTGGCTCTAGCACGGACTGAGGCTGATATATGGAATTTTTATACTTTTTAAACACTTCCTGGTTATGTTTAACTACAAATGCTATCCAAAATACACTTATTTTTATTTGAATCGATCGATCTAAATAAACTCTGTAGACACACGATAGAATCACCCCGCTAGCATGTCTGAGTCATGAGTTGCACTGAAAAGAAAGGATAGGGAACGCTAGTTTCGGTTATTCTGCGCAGTGGCCTTTTACCGCCACCCTGTTCTGACCCGACACAAACTCAAGGTCACAACAACGAGCTGAATATAAAAGCTAAAAAATCTGGAGTGACTCCACTCGACTTTCCGAACACGATCACTTACGATTAAGATCATTACCAAGCATTTAAATAAATTTTAATCGATGAATAATTCAAACATATGCACCAAATTGAAGTTCAATCGAATGCGCCGTTTAAACGCTAGCGCCCTTTCAAGAATTTCTCCCCATACTCCATACTGTAACAGAAATCTTTGTCGTAGCCCTGTAGAAAAACTATACACAACAAAATTAATACCGCTCTTGCGATGGTGGTTTATAATATACATGCCCAATTGGAGCTCAATCGAGTGTACCGTTTAAACGCTAGCGACATTCAAAAATTTCCTCCCATTGGCCATAATGTAAAAGAAATCTTTGTCGTAGCCCTGTAGAAAAACTATATGTCCTATACACACCAAAATCATCAGTCACAAAATCCAACTCAATCAATGCCGTTCTTGCGACGGTGGCTTATAACATATATACCCAATTTGAGCTCAATCGAATGTCCCGTTTAGGAGCTATCGTGTTCACTCACTCACACATACACACACACATACATACATCTCGTAAAAATAGCATAAATGAATTCAGAAGACCACAAAACGTGTCAATACACCAAAATCTCGAAGTCGAATTTTTTCATGATTACAATACTTTCCTTACATGGTACATGTTCGGATAGTAATAATGACTCTGGATTTATGTTTCTAAGACAAATAGTTTCGTAATTTTGAAGGCAAAACGATGTAGACATTTTCGTTACGGTCCACTTTTCTGGCCGGTGAGATTTTAAAGACGTTTCACATCAAAAAGAACATTAAAATAATTATTTATTTTATGTGCAGATAATTAAATATATTAAGTGTAATTTATTGATACAAAAAGAATTATTTTTTTGCCACGAGATTGCTTTTTACATAGCGAATCATAAAATATAATCGCAAATGAGCACTTGCGTTTTCCCCCTGTGCGGATCTAATTGTGAGTTTTGTGGTGTTGGATTTTGTGACTGTGGAGATTCCCATCCTTAACTTTTGATCCATGCTCGTGACTTTCTCGGCTCAATCCACAGTTATCGTTATTTAAGCGCTTTTATAAGTTCTTAATTCGCCAATCTATTTCACATCTATTGAGCATTTTTGTTTTAGTGAACTTTATTACTGTTACTATTTTCCGATAATTAAATCAATTTTTTTAAGTAAAGTATCCAGTCCAAATCTAATTACAATAGAACCTCTATTATCCGAAGTAATTGGGACCGAACCTACTTCGGATAATCGAAATTTTCGGATAATCGAGAATTCATCAATAATCATCTAGTTTAATATGTAGTATCGTCATTGATCTGTTCTTATGACTATTTTAACTGTTAAATAAATTAAAATTATAAATGAAAATAAATTTATTTCTGAAACAAAAACTTACAATGGTTTAAATGGAAGCTTCATCTGGTGTGTCTGGCCATCCTTTGCCGTGCAACTCTATCCCGAAGTTTTCTTAAAAGCATGATTTCAGAGGAATCACACTGCTCATGTTGTTCCAACCAAAGAAGGCCTTTTGAGAAACACTCAAAAGAATCATTGTTACTGGTTTTATTTACTCCAGAATCATTCTCATCTCCATCATCATCTTCTTCTTTTGGAGATTATTGGACTTCTGCTATTAATTCCTCGTCATTGAGCAACTGGAAGCCTGCATCGTACAGGTCACAATTCAACCAATCTGTGATTTCTCTATCCCCACAATTTACAAAACTTTTCATTGTGCCAAAAACGCTTGAAAACTCAGTAACACCGTCTTTCACAATGTCTGGAGCATTTTCATCTGAGCCAGTTAAAAAAATCGGCAAAGGTTTTCGCCAACTTTGTCGATTGCGCATAATTCCACTAGTACACCGATCCCTATATTGGTCAGTCTTCGGATTGACAGTTTTCTCAACTCAAATATTGAAATACCATTAAGTCCTTCAATGCAAATTTTTAAACTGACATATCTCAAAAAACGATTGGTTAAGAATGTTGAAACTTTATATTTAGATTGCTGTAACATTAAATTGTCACCTTCCCCTTTCGGTTCCATTCGACTGATAGTTTATCTACAGGACCGCCCAAAAGATTCGAAATACATTACGCTCTATGGGCCGAAATTCATCAAAGCGTTTTTTAGAGGTATTGGGCTATTTCAAACGACTCAGAAGTGATATATGCTGTAAAGAGTTAGAAAATGAATTTCTCCATTAAAAAAAGTGTCTTTATCATTTATAGTTCTGCTACAGGAACACTCAAAAGATTTCCAATACATTACGGTCAATAGCAATTTTAGGGGCATTCATCCATTTCAAGCACAATACCGTCCTACCACATAAGTTAGGTAATGGTCCGACCACGGTCACGTGCCTCCCTCAAGAACTATGCCAAAAGTCGCCAAGCTTGGCGACTTTTGGTGTACGTGTGTGCATATTTAACTCTCAAATCTCAAAAACTATTATGAAATTTCATATATAAGAATGTTGTAACATCTAGTTGTGCATCTCGATTTTTGGTTCCAATCTACTGGAGAGTTTATTTACAGGACCACCGAAAAGAATTTCAGTACCTTAATGTCTATGGACATCTTCATTATAATACAACTGTAGACAGTCATTGTTTGGTACATGCCCAAAATCTCGCCGTCTGTCCTCGACCTTGGCGAGTTTTGGCGAAATATCGCCAAATTTGGCGATAGTCAGTCATTTGGTCCATGCCCAAAGTATCGCCATTTGTCATCGTTCTTGGCGAGTTTTGGCGAAATATCGCCAAATTTGGCGATAATCTGTCATTGTTTGGTTCATGCTTAAAATCTCGCCAAATGTCGTCGACATTGACGAGTTTCGCCGAAATATCGCCAAATTTGGCGCCAAAAATTATTTCCTATTTTGTATAACTCTAAAACTTTAACCCGTAGATTTTTTAACTTTGTATTTAGAACTATTGTAATATCTAACTGTTTTCAATATCTTTTTTGACAGCAATCGACTGAGAATTTATTTACATGGTGAGCCAAATGACTTTGAATACATTGAGGTGTATAGATGCATTCAATTCATTGAAAGTCTGTGGTCAATGACTACTTTGGCTATCCCCAAAATCTCGCAGACTATCTCAAGTTTGTCGGCTTTTGGTGAAATATCGCCAAATAAAGTGTCAGAAGGAAATCTTTCAAATTGAACTCAGCTTGGCGATATCGAAATATTTGGCTAGAAATCGCTAAAAACTATTTTTGATATTTTATCTCTTTCAAAAATAAGTTTAAGGAAAGTGCGGTGAAAATATTTTTATCTAATAGACGTCAAGGGAATCTGTGTTGGACACTAGTTTTTTTTTTTTTTAGTGAACTTATTA
>JAWZYV010019595.1:0-24458 GCA_038373885.1 Cheiracanthium punctorium
GTTTCGGCAAGCCAAAAGCAATTCTTTTATATTTAACGCGGTTAATTTCCTTGATTACTATGATAATTTAGCATAATTGAAGATTCCCAAAATATAAAAATTGCTTACATTTTATTTATTATTGTTGTTCGAAATAATAATTTACCTGTGTTCAAACATTGTAAAATGTACAAAAAATAAATAAAAATCTCGGCTGTTCGAGCCTCGTCAGGGGGAGACCCCCTTTAACCCCCCCTAATATTGCCCCTAATCATTATTGCCATATTAAAACGATATTAATTGACTATGTCATTTTATCGCTCATCTTTCGCGTATTTCGCCTGATAACACTTTGTTGAAATTTTTATGAGTGTAACCTATTTATAGAAAAATACACGTGAAGCATATTCTACAGCGTACGAAATATTGTAACAATAGATTAAAGCAGTTGTGAACTAATAGTATTTAAATACATGTAAAATTATGTCGCTTTTTTATGTCGCATGTTTGGGACACATTTTTCAATAAAGGGTGTTGAAAGATAAAATGACATAGTCATTAAAATAAGGCAAGCCAAACATCAAAAGCTTTCTAAAGCTGGCTTACTCCCTACTCCATACACCTCCGAATTTCGCCAAAGCCCCCCCCCCCCTTTTACTCTAAAACAAAAGAACTTTGGGATGGGCCAACATCCTCATATTTACTACCAAAAAAAAAAAAAAAGTTTACGTCCTACATTTAACTAAAACTTATCGTTTCATGGGGGAAATGTCCTTTTTATGGGGCGCGTTTTTTACGAAAACTTTCCAGCTAAATGTGCGGGGCCCGTAGCATTTGCTACTTTTGCTAAATGGCTAATCCGGCACTGATGTATGGTGTCTTTTCCTCATGGCCATTGAAGGCAGGGGCGGATCCAGAGAAACCATCTGGGGGTGGGGGCTCCGTTTTTCATTAGGATGATACATTGATTTCCCAATATTTTTTCTCCCAATCTATAATTAGGCATCCCTACTAGCAATTTTGATCGGGCCATCATCGGCTGGCTGCGTGGCCGGTGGTAGCCCGAGCAAAATTGCTAGTAGGGATGGTGTATCACAACTAAATAAGTATGGTGTCTGCTGCAAGAACCGTCTAAAGAAAACTCGGAAGGGGGGGGGGCAGAGCTATTGTGCGCCCTATACCGATCAAGTTAAAGCCAATGCTCATAAGCCACGTGTTTTATGCGTTGCAATGGACGACGGGACTGATACGGAAAAAAATGTTTCGTTGCTCTCTCCATTGTGTGCGGGGGGGGCAGGGTTTTCAGTTTAACACATTAATCTTTTGTTGGTAGATCCCGACTGGTCATAAACGTAAATTTCGCCAGAAACGTAAAATGTTGCCTTAACCCCTCTAGTGACGACAAGACGTGACTAATCAGCAACGACCTTTATTCATGTTGTTGTTCGCGGGGCCCTACCCATTAACATTTTAGAGTGTACAAAGTATAATAGCTGAATCCATTATTCAACCCATTTCACAGCCACCGTGAAATATACAGTGTTCACAGCATACATTTTCGCATTTTAGGATGGCATTAAGTTTTCCAGATTAAGTAATTCCCGTCCTTTTCTGTGAGGACTGTAGTAAACCAACCTCAATTGCATTACAACTGTTATCACGATTACCTGCTATTTACAAGAGCTTTCTTTTTTAAAACCAGACCAGCTATACATTGCCAAGTAAGCGCTTTGTCTGATATCTTAGAATATGTTTTACTTTTCTAATGAGGATTTGTACCCATACGTCTGGGTGGTAGAGCAATTGAAAGAATGAAAGTTGTACAAACTGCGGAGGGTTGGATTTTTCGTCTATGCTTCACCATCACTTAAGGCCGATGCTGATTGCGCTGCGTCTAACGTGACTGTAGTGGGTAAGAGGGCATTCTCGTCGCGAATTTTACGACTTTTTAATGGCAATTCGGGGTTTACCGGTATAAGATTTCTGCACTAAACCGCAAACTCCATCGCCTATAAAATGAAGAGAGCAACGGAAGTTTTTTTTTACCCTTATCAATGTGCCGTCGTATATTAAAATACGGTGGAACCTGCTAAAGTGACCACCTTGGCAAAGAGATCGTCTGTCTATAGTGACAACTTTAATGCAATTTCGCTTTACAACCATCACACTTTACCACCTTTATAAGGTGACCGTCTTTATAAGGTGACTAGTTTTGTTCTTCCCTAGGGTAGTCCCATTAGACAGGTTCCACAGTACAAGTAAAACTAGGAACTGTCTCCAGCCACTGTGGCGATAGCGAGTCAATAAAATTTGCCCCTCCCTCTGTTTTAAAATAAAAGATCTATCATTTTTGTAAATAGAGAAATTATGTTTAGTCCACAAGGATTCAATAAGTATTGGTGTAAATATTCTTGGTATATGTATATATATATATATAGTTGGCTCTCTGTTTAACGACTTTCAAGGAACCGTGAAAATGTGAAAAATCGTCCTTAAATAGAGATCTTCCATAAACAGAATTTGTAAAAGAATAACATTTCCCTTTACACTTCCGAAGGTGTGGTTCAAAACCAGATCGCGTTCGCCGACCTAACTGTTCGGAGTTTTCCGTGCTTTCTTCCGAAACTTAGAGTAAATAAGTTTTAGGACCCCTTAGAAAGACCCCCACGGAGTGTACCCCACCCATCGGCTTTGATTCCATGTGCAGATAATTGGCCGTAATCCTATAGCACCAACACCAACACTTTACACTTTACATTCTTATGACTGTGAACATTTTTCTTGATATATTGGCGTGTTTAAAGATGTTATTTTTATTATCATTATACTACTTTATTATCCAAAAAAAATTATTTTAAGTTACCATAAAAAAAGTAGTAAAAACAAGCAATACAATAAAATTAGGTTTCAAGTAAATCAAAATGAGTCAGTTGTTTCATTTTTCGCCTTCCCGTTATTCTTTCTTTAATTTTAAAGAAAGAATAATTCCCGTTCTTAAATAACACATTTTCTCAAATGTGAAATGCTTCAGCTTCCATTTTATGAATTTTTCTAGCTAACCAGCCGAAGCCTGAAAATTTTGCATTCCAAATTTTTCTGTCAGAATAATAGCACTGCAGTAATTGCTTTATTTTATTTTATTTTAGTAATACGAACAATTATCTACACAAGGGATCTAGGCCGAGTACGGGGTGCCCCACGTAGGTGTTTTTGTAACGAGCCTTAATCCGTATTTGAGAGAAGTTTCGGAGAAAACTGACTAAGACTTCGAACGGCTAGATTTACGGACGCGACCTAGGTTTGAACCAGGCACTTTTCCCAGTTGCGAGCGCTATGCCATGCTGGGGCGGTTGCCTTCGTCGGAGGATTTTTTCAGAGGTCCTAACGCGTATTCACGTTAAATCTGGAGAAAACCATCTGGAAAAACTCCAGATAGTTAGATCAAAAGCCGCGCGGTAGTCCCAAACACGGGACCTTCACACTTCAGTCGTCTATCATGTCGAGTGTCTTATCCACTCGACCATGGTGGGGCCAGAAATTAGAATCTTGGATGCTCTTGCTTCATGCAACCATTTGCATGCAGCATTGCCTTGGTAAACTCTTCCAACCGGCCACATTGACTTTTGGGCCGTTTGGATTTGGATCCCGAACTAAATTTTTGTGCTGATTCAAGAACTTTCTCTTTGCTTCTAAAATACCTTTGATAATACACTCAAGTAGTTGAGATTTTCTTGCGAATTGCACTTTTGACATTCCCTGACACTTTTTTCCCACTCTTAAAAAATTTTTCTCCTGTTCGTCGTGTAGCGTAAGATGAAAAAAAAAAAAATCGTTGTTAAACAGAAACGACGTCGTCTTTGAATAGACATTTTTTACGTTGGAGTTGTTGGGACTTTGAAATATCGTCTTTGGAAAGAGATCGTCGTTAAACAGAGAGTCAACTGTATGTACACAGCTACTTTTTAAAATTTCAGTTCATGTGAAAATTTGCAATTTTTTAAAAACTTCCCTAATCCATAGAGTATTTCTAGCTCTGGGGGGGGGGCTCGAGCCCCCAGAGCCCCCCTCCCCGTGGATCCGCCACTGATGGTGGGGCACATATTGCATGTATTTTATTCAAATAAAACATCCAACTTGTTCTCGTTGAACTCTTTAAATATGTTTAGCTTTTCCGAAATTCGTTAAAAATTGTTTAATCTTCTTTTTAAACCACTTTCCGGCAAATACAAATTTGAAGAGTTTTCATGCTTTCTGTTAGTCTACCTGTCGGTCTGTCCAAGCTCTCATGCCATTAGAGCTTGTCATAATGCTTTAGTTGTTACGAATTGTTATAAATATGCAGATTATTCACAGGGACTGATATTCGGGGGTCGTGGCACGAACTCTCAGTCTTTAGGAGGCCCCAAAACTGTTCAGTCAGAATGAAAATATATACTTAAACTAGAAGATTTCGTATACTAGATATATATTCCGGAACAAGATACTTAAAGCCCGTTCTGGAGGCAATTACGAAGGACACTAGAAAAATGTATTTGACAAAAATATGTCTGCACTCAATATATTTAATCTTTGTCTGCTTAAATACAACTTCATATCCAATTTTTGAAACATACCGAAATTGAACTTCATGCTCCTCTAGAAACGTGCGGAAACTTTTCGCATTCGAACAATTTCGTTTTGTGTTAACAGCCCCTCCTATACCAATGCTTTATGCAGGGGAAATCATTTCATTAAAAAAAAAAAAAAAAAAAGATTGAAAGAAACTGGGTAACCTGGAAAAACTATTTTAAACGAACTGGAAATAGCAATTTTCCCTTCAAAGCCTCATAACCGTGACCTCCATATGACGTCAAAATCAATTATGACAGCTGATTTTGCCACGCAAATGATTAACTTTTTTTACTCTCGGAAATAAAAGCGCAAAAAATAGCGAAAAATTGCTTAAAAATTAGGTAATGGGTGGATTCTTAGAGTAGCCCGGATTGCTTTCTATATTCTTATACATATTCATGATCTGCCAAGGATGGGGGGGGGGGTGCCTTCATAAAAAATGTTCACAAATTTTAATTTATTGAATTAACATTTATTTATTAATTATTTTATAAAGGTAGTTGAAATTTACGTAAAAGTGTACGAGTTTAATGATACCTGATAACTTAAAACAAGTTCAAACAAATATTCGAGGCAAAATTCTTGTGAATTTTCTTTCAAAAAAAAATTCTGAACAAAATTAAAAAGTCAGGATGAGAAAAAGGAAATATAAGATTTTTGTCTAAAACAGATCTACGTAACCTCACTTTTTACTCGAGTAATTTTGCTATACTGAAATATTTGATTCTTTTATAGCATTAAAAAAAATGTAAATCTAAAAATTTTGTTTATGGAATTTTATTCCTTTATTAAGGAAGACAAGAATTTAATTACTTTCAAATGTTTTATGCATTTAACCCAAAGAATTCTGTAACAATGTGACAGTTACGTTCGAAAATTTATATGTAAATATGCTTATGTATGGGAGATAGAATGTTTTGTTACTGTTTAAGTCTGTCCCTAACTACGCATAGTCAATGGCGACTTTTGGTTAATGTAATTTATAATGAACATTTATCGAATTATACTTGGGAGCTTTTTACTCTTTTTTCGGAAAAAATTGTTCATTTTTTGTAACTTCAGCCTAATAGTAAAAGTAATCTGAATTTTTAATGTAAAATCAAGTTGTTTGAAAGTTGTGGAAAAAACCATCCGGAAAATAAACCGTAAGGTTACTTTTAGGACCAATGTCCGGTCACCGCTCTGAAAGGATGTCCTCGAAAATCTTCTAGCGATAACTATTTGACACTTGCACTGATTTCGATAATTCCTTGATCTCATTCAACACAACAGGGGGCATTTTATGAGCGTTAACATGTAAATAACAAGACCCAGTGAAGTATTTACTCAGGTAGTGTAGTATCAACCCGATTCTAGTCAGGCAATTTTTTAAGATAATTTAGTGTGCTTTTAAATCCAGTAGTAATTAGAACAAAAAGTCTATTTATTATATATAAAATTACTAAAATTAATTTCTGGTGTTTTAAAACATTCACTTAAAGTAAAAAGTTGCATTTGATTTTTTCTATATTCGCATATTTAAGTTTTGTATGAGAAAAGAATTAAATTTCATGAAAAGCTGCTAAAATAAAATAAATAAGCTGTGTAGTAAAACTAAAAATTCATAGTGCAATTATTCAAAGAAATTGTGAGTGAATTATTTTTATTAATACGCTTTTACCGGATTCTCTACATACATGGCAGAAACAAAATTTTCAAGCTGAAGGCGCCCCCCCCCCCATCAAAAAACGTGGGGGACCGTAGCAGCACTTGCTACTTCTACCATATGACCAACCCGGCTCTGGATGATAGAATTAACGGTACTGTTTTACGTCAGTTCTCTGTCATTCTGTATAGTATATTTTAAAATTCAAATACATTTGGGTTAAATTATTGAAGTCATATGCTCACTGGCTGTGGATGACGAGAAAGAATGCGGTGCTGACATTTTGGTCACAGCTTTTTGCCCTCGAAGAGTCATGTGACCTAGGGAGTGTGGCTCTCTTACTGCGGCAATCTCGGATAGAAATGGACGCGAGACGACAAACAGGGCTGTCTCGTCTCGTCTCGCAAGCACTTCGTCTCGTCTCGCATCTCGCAGAGAAATTGCCTGCTTCGTCTCGCAAAATTAAGGACTGCGATTTTGTTACCATATTTTTAGTAACATTAATGCTATTTTATTGAAAATTAATATTAATAAAAACAATTAGTTACATATTACCATATTACTAGATATATTAGTTACCAACTCACATGTGGATTTGAAGTGATAAAAATTCAGATTTAATCCGTATATATAACATGACATGACACCGAGAAAATATTTGTTTTTATTTATTTACTAGCTGAAGTACCCGTTCTTCGCACGGGAATGAATGGACTTTTTGATATTACGATTTGTGGTGATTACTATTCATTGTAATAAACAGATATAGCAAAGTGAATATCGCGTTATATTGTGTCCAATAATCATGCATACCGAATTGCAAGGCAATCGTTTGTACGGTGCAGAAGGCCATGCGGCGTAGCGCAATCTAGTGGCGAGTTTTAGCAAAACGGATACGTCGAAAATATTTTTCGCATTCAGATATCGATGTATACGAATTTTCATGACTATCGGCTGGACAGTCCTGAAGTTCATGTGTTGACGCGACATTTAGTGGCAAGTTATAGGAAAATGGATAGCGCCAAACTCTTCCCCGTGTTCAAATATCTATGTATACCTATTTTCATAGCGATTATTTGCACAGTCAAGAAGTGATACACTGCAGGGCCATCTAGTGGTTCAATAAAGTAATGATTTGCTACAGCGCCGTCAAGTGGCGAGTTATAGCAAAATGGATAACGTCAAAATATTCTCATTGTTCAAATAGCTATGTATACTGATTTTCATAGCGACCGTTTGAATGGTCAAGAATTTGTCCTGCTGCAGCGTCATCTAGTGGCGAGTTAAAATAATAATGCATTGCAGTGTCATCTAGTGGTGAGTAACATTAAAAGGAACGCAGTTAGAATATATTCTTCGTGCTCAAATGTGTAAGTATAAAAAATTTTATGCCGATCGGTCGAACGGTATAGAAGTTGATGCTTTGCAGCGCCATTTAGCGGCAAGTTACAGCAAAATGGATAGTGAAAAATATTCTCCGTGTTCTAATATTCGCGTGTACCAAATTTCATCGAAATCGGTTGGACGATATTCGCATAGCAAACGGCTAAACGGAATAGAATTCGACGTTGTGCTGCGGCACCAAGTGGCAAGTTAAGGAAACATAGCATAAAAACCTTCTCCATCATAAAAGACTTAGGTGAACCAAATTTCATCGTGCAACGGTGCTCAACGGTGCTGGAGTTTTTCAACCTCATACACACATACCAACATTCATTTTTATCGGCACCAGTGTTATTATATATACCAGTCTCAAATAAAATCCAGTTTCAAATCTAAGCCTCGCCAAAGTGCCAACATACGCCATTTTGCAAGAGTTTTTTCAGGGAATCATTCGAAGCACTGAATTAGCAGCAATCAATATGGGAAATGGTTCGACCGCCAAAGAGTAGCACGCCTTTATTTGAAAATTGAATTCCTTAATACAGCCGAATTTTTTTTAAATTATCAACTATAATGTGTTTTATTCATCGTTACTCCGATGTACTAAATGAGAAGATTTTAATTTTCTCAAATTTGGCGGAATTCCCCCAATTTAAATCAATGTACTCAATTGGCGAGAATTCTGAAGTTAGATCGCTTGAAATCCCTTAATAACTGCATTATTTCTTCACGGATCATTAAAATTTAACGCTGTATTCTAATAAAACTTTTCACTTGTTTTCAAAAATCTATTTCCTTAAGCTCTCAATAAATTGCGCCAAGCCGAAATCTGTGCAAACCGCTAGAACTCACTTACTCAAAATCGCATTTCAGCCATTTTATTTTTTCGCCAAACTAAAATAATTTACCATTAGCCTCGGAAATCTTCAATTCTTATTGTTTTGCGTGTAAAGCATTACATTCCTGCTCTGATTTCCCATGCACACGATATTATAATTAAAAAAAAATAACCTTACGAATATAAACTAACAAAAAAAAAATCATTATTATTCTTTTATTTTTACTTTGAGAATTTAAAACATTTTATTCGGCAAAATCGCCACACATGGCAACCACGATCCTTATTTCACACTTTTTTCACTACAGGGGTTACAATTACGGAAAGATTTTTGCGTGAAGAGCATAAAAAATCTCTTAAATTCCGGGAACGGGTGGACTTTCAAAGTTTTAAAGTGGACTACGATTTATTCTATATTATTTTACATATCTGTGCTAAATTTCAGGCCGATAGGTCCATTTTTGTGGATTTGTATACGAACGACATTTTATTCGGCAAAATCGCCACACATGGCAAATACGATCCTTATTTCACACTTTTTTCACTACAGGGGTTACAATTACGGAAAGATTTTTGCGTGAAGAGCATAAAAAATCTCTTAAATTCCGGGAACGGGTGGACTTTCAAAGTTTTAAAGTGGACTGTGATTTATTCTATATTATTTTACATATCTGTGCTAAATTTCAGGCCGATAGGTCCATTTTTGTGGATTTGTATACGAATCAAATCCACAAACAAACAAACAAACAAATAAACAAACAAACAAACAGAATTTCATTTTTATTTATAAGATTTCTGGAACTGCGCAAATGTAATATGCATGGTTGATGGAAGTTTCATTTGCTTTTGAAATTATATAAAGCTTTGAATTTTGTTAGAAGTGATGCGGAACTCAAGGACATATTGCGCAGATAAAATTTTAATCTAATTAAGCTGTCAAAATGTGCGGAATAGTGAATTCATAAAAGTTTCAATTGCGAGCAGGATAATTATAGTGAAGCCTGCTTATCCCCCCCCCCTACCCTCTCGTTTTAGTGCATAAGATATGGGTTTCATATTTAATCGGAAACCCGGTTTGACCAGTTCATTCACATCATCTAAAAGAAGAGACAAGAGAGAAGACTTGTGAGCAAAGTTGTTTCTCCAACATGGATGTTAAATGCTCCGCTGAGACCCATCGTTGTATTAGCAAAATCGCTTCAGTAGATCATTCATTTACGTTCGCATAGCTTCGCTTATGGTGTGAAAGAAGCATTTTTAATAACTGATGAAACATTTAATTTATAAATATTACTTTATTTAAGAGAAAAACATGAAATATCCATAAGATTTCATTTCATACGTATTTATCCATTTTGATGAAGTGTAGCCTAGAGACCTGCACGGGTCGGCCCGGCCCTTGAAAGCCCGGCCTGGCCCGGCCGCATATTAACTACCTTTACTCTCTGTTGGAAACGGGGCATCTTGAAGCCTTCTGATTGGCTGCTATCTCAGATTGATGCATGACGTCATGATGCCTTACCGCTCCTTCTGTTCTTCGAAAAAAAAAGAACTCTGTTTTTAGTCTTGGTACACAAATTGAAATAAACTAATAACACCATGGTCTCCAAAAAATTCCAGATGGTTCTTCATAAGCTGTTTTACACACTACGATAAGCGAAAACACTGTGGCTTTTGTGAAATTTTCAGAAATAATTCTTAAACATGGATTTGAGCTGCAAGATTTTTTGAAGAGTGGCACGCTTTGCGAAAATTTCCGATTTTTAAGAATTTTTTCTAAAAGTATTGAAACTGATACAGATTGGCCTGTCTTCGCAGTATCTAATACAGCTTGTAAAGAGACAGTTTCAAAATTTTGAAGTGCCTGGCATAATTAGTTTATTTGTAATTATGTACCAAAATCACATGATTTTTTCGAATAACACCGTTAACCTTGTTCTTAGCCCAGCGCTCGATATAATCTTATTAGCTTATTCTTATGTAGTTTATCAGTTGTTTCAATGTCTGTTTTTCCAGAAAAAAAACTTCCCAGGAAAAAAAGGAAACATTCACTTTCTGTAAATATAAAAAGGAATCAACCAAATGCAAAACTGCATTAAATTGTAATTTTTTGTACAATACATATATATTAAAGATATAATTTTACTTATTTTCCATATTTCTTGCATTTCTTATTATTCAATTGTAACCTCAAAAATTTAATTTATAATTTTTGGATATTAAAGGAAAAGAATACATATGAAAAATTATTCGAATACTACCATCCCCAAATAATTCTTTCTATCTTAACGTGTCTGAATCTGAAAATAAAATTAAAAGAATTTCTGTGTTATTTACTTTCTCTTTCTAAGTTCTGGGGTTTATATTCAACAATTATAAGAAAGTTGGGAGCATTTGAAACGCAACCAACCATTAAAAAAAAAAAAGACGCTTTGTGAAAGAGGAAAATTAAGAACTTTTATTAAGTACTAATAGTTTTGTTGAAAAAGTTACATAATGAAATAATTCTTGGAATTGAAAAATATTTTTATCTATTAAAATTTTTTGTTTCATCAGTGAAAAAGATTCAATTCATAAAAGTGACCGTACATGTAAAACTAGCAAGAAATAAATGAAAGTTTATAAGCTAATAAAGTTTTATTCTATAATATGTCTCTCTCTATATATGTGAATAATTTTAAGAAATGCCTTATAGAGAATTAACTGAGAATTGTGTATCCTCAAAAACTACAGCAATAAATATTGAATGAGAAATTTATTGTTTATATTAGAGTATTCTAAATACATAGGTAAGTGTATTTACCAGTTCAAGGAAATTTTTGTTTCGCATATTTTTCTATGAATATAGTAGCATTAAAAAAATACTTTTCTAATTTCTAAAAACATTTAAATTTCTAAATATTTTTTAAAGAAAAGTATATTATAAATGCATTTGTATCAATTTATAATATACTTTTCTAATATTTGAGGTTTTAAAATATTATCACTTAACAAAATCTTTAATCAAACAAACAAATTTAAAATTTAACAAAATCCTCTTATATATCCTATTATGTTGAATTTATCATTCAGAATACTCTTTTGATAAAAATATTGTCATTCTAAAAGGTAACTGTATCTTTCTTACAATGAAAAATGAATTTCATTTTATAGTAATACCTAGTACTTTTCTTTGCTATAATTAAAAAAAAAAAAAAAAAGATGCTCTATCCTTAGAATATTCTTGTCACACATATGTAGGCATTGTTAAACTTTATTTCCTTTGAAAAACAGGGTTCAATTTTTGTCATTTAAAATTAGTAGTATTTAATATTCATAACATTTGAGTATCTGATTAAGAGAGAGAACAAATTAACTAAAGAAAAATATGTTTAAAGGAATGCTGTTAAATGGGAGGAATTTTTTTTTAAATTAAATATACACCAAAACAAATCATTCTGATGTTTTTTATGCTGTTAATTTAATTAAGGCGAGGCAGTCATGAGTTTAACAATAAAAATATAGATGGCACCACCACATATATTGAAATTTTAAGATGCTCTGAGAAAGCAGCCAATAAGAAGGCTTCAAGTTCCCCCGTTCCCAACAGAGAGTAAAGGTAGTTATTATGCGGCCCGGCCCGCGGGCCGGGTACGGGTACGGGAATAATAAATATGTTGTCAACGGGCCGGGCCAAACTCGTGTCTAGTATGTTTTTTTTCCCAACCTTCCTGCAACCAGAAAAAAAAAAAAAACTTTTTAGAAATTGGCTCCTGTAGGTAGTAAATTATGGAATCGTAGGGGCTATCACTGTGTTTACTTTGAGAGACTATGTGGGAAAGTATACAAATTTTGTTGCACTTAGAAAAAGATGTCATAACCGTTTGTTTTCCTTTTGTATACCATTAGTGGCGCCTATGATGGCGCCAGACCGAGCTGATACAGCTATGTTCCGATTCCAGGTCGACCGGAGATTTCCACATTATTCTACTTTATGAATTAACATCTAATTAAAAATGTTCCACTTTTCAGAATATATATGCATATAAATGGTGGTTATTTTAATATTAGTATTAATTTAATGTAGTAGTTAACATTAATAACTTTACTTAATATAAAATACCTGAAAAATATTTATTTATCGATCTATTTGCTCGTCTTTACATTTTTTAAAATTTCTGGAATTTTCGAATTTTTGTTCCTCAATTATGGGCCCGTACGGGCCGGGCCGTGATGTTTGTTTCAATGTGTTACGGGCCCGGCCGGCCTACAAATTCAAGAATCTTCGGGCTCGGGCCGGGCCCGGACTCAATTTTCAGGCCCGTGCAGGTCTCTAGTGTAGACCCAGTATTATAAGTAAACAAAAAATCACTATTAAGTACACAATTATATACAGCATAAAATATCAATGTAAGCATTCTTGCACCAACTATTTTTAAAAATGTAATAATTGTAGCCAGACATCTATATAAATAAAATTAGACTTTTGTCTGTACATTTCTTGGAATTCAAAAATTTTGCGATTTCTATCCGTTTCAAGCACCCGGGAATCCGATGCGACCCTCAAAAAAAAGTTTGTCTGTCTGTCATTCTGTCCTTCTGTCATTCTGTCCGTGACGCTTTTTTTGTTTAAGCATCACGTAAAAACGACTGAAGCGAATGATATGAAATTGAGTGTCATGATAGGTGGTCACTCAACTTAAAACATAGGCGTCGAATTTTTAAAAAATCTTGATTAGATTTTCAGATTTTGCGAAAATCGTTTCAAACTGCGTAAATTTGTGTTCGAGCATCACGTAAAAACGACTGAAGCGAATGATATGAAATTGGGTGTCATGATAGGTGGTCACTCAACTTAAAACATAGGCGTCGAATTTTGAAAAAATCTTGATTGGATTTTGAGATTTTGCGAAAATCCTTTCAAACTGCGTAAATTTGTGTTCAAGCATCACGTAAAAACGACTGAAGCGAATGATATGAAATTGGGTGTCATGATAGGTGGTCACTCAACTTAAAACATAGGCGTCGAATTTTGAAAAAATCTTGATTGGATTTTGAGATTTTGCGAAAATTTTTCAAACTGCGTAAATTTGTGTTCAAGCATCACGTGAAAACGACTGAAGTGAATGATATGAAATTGGGTGTCATGATAGGTGGTCATTCAACTTCAAACATAGGTGACGAATTTTTAAACAATCTTGATTAGATTTTGGGATTTTGCGAAAATCATTTCAAACTGCGTAAATTTGTGTTCGCGCATCACACGTAATAACTGCTAAGGTGAAAAAATGATATTTGGTGAAATTAAAGGTGGTCACTCACCTTAAACTATATCATCTAATTAAAAATAATCGATCAGATTTCGAGATTTTGCGAAAATCGTTTAAAACTGAGTGAATCTTTGTTCACACATTACGTAATAACGACTAAAGCGAATGATATGAAATTTGGTCACATGATAGATGGTTGCTTAACATAAACTATAGGTGTCCAATTTTTAAAACATTTTTATTAGATTTTGAGAAAATTCTCTCAAAATACGTTTATTTTTCTTCAAACATCACGCAATAATGACTAATACGAATGTTACGAAATTTAGTGATATGATAGGTAGTTGCTAATCTTAATTTATAGGCGTTGAATTTTTAAAATATTTTGATTACATTTTGAGATTTTGAGAAAAACGTTTTAAAATGCTAAATAAGTTTGAAATTTTTTCCATGAAAAAATAATGATAGCATACTTGAATAATTTATTCACAATTCTGGATTATGCGCCAATATGAATTAGACATTAAAACTCACTTGCAACTCAAACCCCATTTTTAAGCTATGTAAATATTTACAAAAAATCTGGAGTGACTCCACTCGACTTTCCGAACACTTACGATTAAGATCATTACCAAGCATTTAAATAAATTTGAATCGATGAATAATTCAAACATATATACCAAATTGAAACTCAATCGAATGCACCGTTTAAACGCTTGCGCACTTTCAAGAATTTCTCCCCATATGTCATTATGCCATAATATAAAAGAAAGTTTTGTCGTAGCCCTGTAGGAGAACTATAAGTCCTATACACATCAAAATCAATACCGGTCTTAGGATGGTGGTTTATAACATGTATACCCAATTTGAGCTCAATCGAATGTATCGTTTAAACGCTAGCGCACTTTCAAGAATTTCCCCCGATAGGCCATAATGTAAAAGAAATCTTTGCCGTAGCCCTGTAGAAGAACTATAAGTCATATGCACACAAAAATCAATAACGGTCTTGCGACGGTGGTTTATAACATATATACCCAATTTGAGCTCAATAGAATTTACCTTTTAAACACTAGCGCACTTTCACTAATTTCTCCCCGTATGCCATAATGTAAAAGAAATCTTTGTCGTAGCCCTGTAGAAAAACTATAAGTCCTATACACACCAAAATCAATACCGGTCTTACAACGGTGGTTTATGACATATATATCCAATTTGAGCTCAATCGAATGCTCCGTTCAGGAGCTATCGTGTTCACTCACATACACACAAACACACATACACACACACACACACATACACACATACATACATACATCTCGTAAAAATAGCATAAATGGATTCAGAAGCCCTCAAAACGTGTAAAAACACCAAAATCTCGAAGTCGAATTTTTTCATGATTACAATACTTTCCTTACATGGTACATGTTCGGAAAGTAAAAACAACAATTATCAGAACCATGAAATCAAATATCTACGTTGGCATCAGTGCTCAGTTGGAGGGGGGGGGCTAATTAAAAGAATCTTAAAAAAAAATTCTCTAACAACATGAGTGGATTCCATTGTTTTTATTTACAAGCAACGATTACTCTGCGCAAATTAATAAATGAATGGTTTCTTTTAAAAAATTCATTCTGTAATTATTATATACTTATTCATACATGGAGGGGTTTTTTCCCATAAAACTAATATCTATAGATAAACATGTAACAATATATATCACATCGATATAAACTACTACGGAATATCATTAACCACTTTCTGTAAACAGAATACTTTTTAGGCATTTTTTTTTTAACAGCAACTAACTCAGGTGTGTGATGCAAAAATTTTGCTGTATAATAAATAAAAAAAAATTATTTTAAAAAAGTGGTTAGTTATGTTCTATAGTAGCTGGCAGTTATGTATACAGTGGAACCCATTTATACAATCGACAATACACACACCCATGTTTGAGTGAGTAAGTGTGCGTTAGAACTTTTCCCAGATTTGATCAAACATTTTAAGTGGAAAACATCTTAAACGGGAAAGCACTAAACATAAATGATAAAAAATATAAACATATTTCTTTTATAAAGGATAATTGAAATATTATATTATAGTTTTATCGTTTCTTAAAATGAAATTTCAAAACTGCGAACAGGAGTGTCATATAATAGCCATCCTTGGACATGTGTGTCGTATAACAGCCATTAGAGATGAGTTCGGGCTCATTTTTTGAAGCCCGAGCCCAAGGACTTTTAATCCGAGCCCGCCCGAGCCCGAGCAATATTATTAAAGTTGGAGCCCGAGCCCGAAATTTCAGCTAAAGATAAATAAATTTAACTACTTCATTAATAGGATACAATAAATTTTGGAGCTTCACATACCTTCTAGTCCCCCGTGCCGCTATTTTTTTAAATAAGTATGTCTATTTATCACATGAATCACTTTTTAAAATCTGTTTCAAGGAGTATGTTCAACAAAGGAGAAATTTTTCACGAGCCCGAGCCCGAACGCAATCGTGAATTACAGAGCCCGAGCCCGAGTCGGGACCGGGCTCGGGCTCGGGCTTTCGGGCTCGGGCTGAGCCCGTCTCATCTCTAACAGCCATCCCTCGCTTAGCGTCCATATGAGCTAATGATACAAATGGGTTACAAATATTAAAATAATTTTTTTTTATGTAGCTTGCCCAAATATATGTAAGTAATTTTAAAATTCAAGTATGGAAGTCTTAAAAAAGCTTTGCATTGCGAAACTCAACAGCGGTCCAAAATGGGTTAAAATGCTTGTGATAATAAAAGGGGCCCAAAGTTAGCGCTCCTGGGCCCCATCTAAATATGGTCAGGCTTTGGACTTACCGTACCTCCTTTCCTCTGTTTACTTATTAATTTTCTGTCTTCTACTCTTCTATGTTTTCTTTCTTTTTTCCAGTTTCATCCTTTATCCTTTCCTTTGTGTGTTTTTTATATTCCTCGTGATGTCCTAATTTTAAATGTTAGGTGTTTGTGTGTATTGTAGAATGCGGATAGTATACCAGGAACGAGAACAAAGGAGACACAAGTTAAACATTAGAAGCATTAGGCAAAGTGTACCCTCCCTTCTCAAGATGGCATACCTCCTCAAATACAGCACTGCATCTGATTGAAAAGTAATTCGTATCGTAAATTTAAGCGAGACGAGAAATTCTCGCGAGAAATCTCGCGCGAGACAAGACTCTTGTCTCATCTCGCAAAAATTTCCTTTCTCGTCTCGCGTCTCATCTAACAAAATAATTGCCTGTCGCGTCTCGAAATTAGAGACGAGAACGTAAGACAATACGAGATTTCTCGCGTCCATCCCTAATCTCGGACTAAGATGACCTACCCCCTAGGTCACAGTAGAGACCCTATACTTCGTTAGAGACCCGACACGAGTGAAATAATATCTGATTGGCTGAAGCAGAGAATCAGCCGCCGCGGGCTATGGATGAAAATCTTCCGTAGAGTTAGCATTGTGAAACAGAGTGACTTCGGAAAAACTGCTGTATCTAAGCATTAAATAATCAGTCATGTTTTTCCTTTCGATTTTCCTAATCTGAAATACTTACTTAATGCATAAAAATCACTTTTTAACTAGAAATCTGAAATTAAGTACTATTTTGAAGCGATTATTTATGTAGTTTCGCTTTCGAGCTGTCATCGGAAGCTTGAATTTTGTCTTATCTTACACTTTCCTTGTTTGAACTTTACGAAATATTGTTTTAATATGTATTTATGTTATATGTGCGTATATCATGCATTAAATTAACTAAAAAATCCTTCAAAAGCTTTGTATTTTTTATTTTTTTTCCATGATTGCGCCGGACTGCATTTGGTGAAAAGAATACAGACGCCAAACTGCTGTTGGCTCCTTTTTACTCTGCGCGTTTCATCTGAGTTTTTCGCTTTGAGTCAAAATGTTTCAGTTTCAGTTATAAATACTTAGATACAGCAATATTTTTCTGAAATCGTAGCTCACTAGATATCAGTCTCTGAAAAATATTTACTGGCATGAGTTCTTTTAAACACTCTATGCAGAAGTTATTCAGCTGTTCAAAAATGTACGTGTTATTGAGGTGTAATTGAATATTTACTATTTACTTTTCAATTTTTGCTTTTTGTACTTGTAATGGTCTTTTGAAGTAGCGTTACTGTTTTTTACGGATTTTTTTTTTTTTTTTTTTTTTTTTTGGGGGGGGGAGATTTTTCCTTTTGAATTTTCAAACAAATATTGAAAATAAAAAGATCTTGATGCAAAATTGGGAGCGCATGCCCCTTTCTGTATATTCTAACGGCATATTGTGCTTTAACCCATATTATCGCAACAAATCTACTAATAATACCTATTACTTTCATCTTCGTTTCTTCCCCGTAAATGCACAATTTGAATATTTAAATCCTCCATGTTTCGGCAGAAGGAAATATTTTACTTTAATCTCGTTTCTTTGCTAATTTACTTTGATATGACATAAATTTTATGGCATGCCGTGTTTACTCGCGTAATAGTCGCACTTTTTGCCAGAAATTAAACTATTATGCGAGGAAATACACCACACAACATTCTACACTCTAATGTTAAAACATTACTGTTATTATAATAAAATACCAAGTTACCAAATACTTCCAGATTATCTGCTGTATGTTAAATAGTCCTTTCGTCAGTTGCACACAAAAAAGAGGTATTTTTCTTTTTATAGTAGTATTTTCAGACATAAATGAAGATCAAAAATGTGGCTGCGAGTTTTGTGTAGGCAAAATATTTTGACGAATTTTTCTGCTTCAAAAGAGGGGTGCGATTATAATGCGAGGGCGACTACTACGCGAGTAAACACGGTAGTTTTAATCTCACGCTATTTTTAATTTAAGAAGTCACGTTCTTGACTGCCGTAAAAGGAAAACCCAGTTAATTCACCCAGTTAGATTTTTTAACGAAGTAACATTAAAACTTACCAAATATTAAATTTAAAAATAAATCTTCTGTTAATTCTTAATATTTCACCTATCATTTAAACTATCCATCAGTATATTCAGTTTTTGAAATCAATGTAAATTATAGTCAGAAATGACCCATGCTCCCAATTGGAAACAGAGTGAAAATTGTATTAAAAATTCCCCCATTTAAATAACTAATGTGCTTTCACTAACGCATTAGAAGATAAAATATGCAAAAAAAAAACGGATAGAAAATATGCCTGGATCTCTGTGATCTGTAAAAGGTTAACAACATTTAGAAGGAAAGAAAAGTAGAATTGTTCAGCACAAATATATGTATTTGTATACATTTAAAACTGACAAATGAAGTTACTCATGTGAACTTAATCATAATTTACTTCTACAACAACATTATAGGAAGCATGCTTGAAGAAAAAAAAAACAGTTTTCCAATATTTAAAAATCAACCAATACCAATATTCATATAAATTAAGGGTTTTATGAATGATGTACTACAAATATGAATTAATAAACAAAAACAAACAAACAAACAAAATACGGGGAATAATAATACATCGTTATGTGATAGCACTTTAATTTGCTGCATAGTTATTTCTCCGTACTCACATTGCATCCATAATTGAACGATATTATGCATGCTCAGTTCGCACCATTTAACAGGTAGAAATAAAAAGCGAAAAATAAAACTCGCCTGCTTCGCGAGTAACGGCCAACTGAGGGAAAACGGGTTGCCGTAGTTTGGATGATTTTTCTGCCGTGGATGATTTTCTGAGCATGCGCACTAAGACCGTGTCGCATCTCTTACGAAGTTCAGTATCTCTAGGTCACAGGACTCTTCGAGAGCAAAGGTGTGAGACCAAATGTCAGCACCGCAGTCACCAGCAAGATGACCATTTCAAATCGTATTCCCCTTCAGCATGTAAAGAACCTAGAAACGCAAATTTTCAGTATCTCTTCACCGAAAAAAAAAAAAAAAAAAAAAAAAAAAAAGAAAAAACTATGAATTCAAAAGGAAAACTGAGATCTTAACTAAAAGTTCAGCTATACAGAATTTATTTATTACATTATTTGCTTCCCAGAAAGTTTATAATATACTTATGCAGAGCTGCCAAGTCTCCGGCTTTTTTCCGGGAGATTTCCCACCACTAATTTTTACATAAAAATTTATACTTAAAATAAGTCCACAGACTGAATCCAAAGTAAAACTGTCTAAAAATTGTGGTGAAAAATCTCCCGGAAAAAGCCGGAGACTTGGCAGCTCTGCTTATGGAAATTACTTCTGCTAAATTACGATATATACCAGGTGATTCAAAACAGATGTTAAAGCTGTTATCTTTTAGTGATCAAAACATACTTCCGATTAGAAAAGTTCATACATAAAGAGTAGCTTTCAGATATGGCAATTTTTTTTACAAAGGCCTCTATACAAATTAAGATGAGAAAATTGATTTTTATACGGTCCTTCATTTTCTATCACTTATATTTAGAAAAATGTTGCTCTGTCTCTAAAAAATTAAATAAAAAGTATCCCACATCTCTTACGTTGTTTGATACCAAGGAGATGTTTGGAGCTGAGAAGGGTAAAATTATTTTTGTGACGTTGATTTATGTTAAAAGTTCCCTTTGACGCCTGGAAATATTATCAGTCTCGGCCATCTACAGCGTACACGGCTTGGACTCAGTAGGAAATTTTTTCGAATCCTGACTAAATTTCGTTAAATTCAAGCAGCAATGAAAAATCAAATTCAGCTTTTTCTTGAACAAAAATTTTAACATTCTTCAAAACCTTTATAGCAATATTGCATATCATAACATGCATAAATTCTTGAATTAATAAAACATGCTGAAAGAATTTTGTGAAGACAAAGTAATATAAATGTAGCTTTTGGGTGAAATATTCGTACTACATGTAAATTATAATTAGTACATTGTAAATGCTACCAAGAAACAAAAAGAATTAGTTTAAAGATAGACGCAGTTTATAAAGAATTAACGCAAGAAGTGAAAACAAGATACTAGAATATGAATTTTTAATTATGTATAGAATATAAAGTCAAAATATAATTTCAATGCAGATTTTTATTTAAGTAATAAAATTTGAAGAAAAATCAGAACATGCATAAATTCTTAAAGTTTATCATGCATCCTGGAGGAATTTTGTGAGGAAAACTTAAGATTTTTAAAACTATTGGTTAAAAGTTCTTAATGCATGTACACTATAAACTAATGATAGAAATAAAGTACTGACCATTGTATAGAAAAAAAAATAGGTTTAAACATATGCACGAAATGCAGTTTAAGACATTGAACATCAAATGCTAGAAATGAACATTTAAAAACGTAACTTTAATGTAGATTTTTTTAAAGCATAGATATTTGAAGTAACCTTATTTGGAATTCAATATATGAGGATTTATGAAAACAAACAAAGGTAAGAAAAAGATGGAGACAGTCTATATTTTTATCACCATTTTAAGTCAAAGCAATAAAATTCAAATGGATGACATGCGATATCATATACTAAAATACGCCAAAAGTTAAATCACATCGGGAAAGTCGTATTTTATTTATCATTTCAAATACTTATGAAAAATTGTTTGAAATACTTCTTATAAACACATGAATACTCTAAGTAAGCCTCCAGTACCTTCTCATGTACCAAGATTTGTTTAGTTCTTTACAGAACCAAGACCATTTTCTTTAAATATCATTGATTGCAACTCGAGATATAGAAAATTCAAAATTTAGGACCAATGTTGCGATACCGACTTAGTAGAATACTGACGAGATTAAGAATCATGAAATGTTATTTTGTGGTATGTGTGGTGAGTTGTTTATTTCAAATAACTATAAATGAAAGAGTTTTAAAAATTCATCTTTTCGTTATTATGTGTGTGGAGCCTCCACGTCAGCCAGCCAGTTACCTCGTGTAATAGTTAATAAGGACGAAATACCTAGAATTCCTAAAGCTTTACCTAGTGTATACAAACCAGGTATCGGGAAGATTCACAATAGAAAGATATAACTCCCAAAGAGTATCCACGATGAGCTCGCACGCGTGATACAAGATTTGCATACTTAAACAGCCAGTTATTGAATGCTGTAGGGAATCGACCGATTACCACATTTTCCGCCGATGAGACCGATACCCGATACGTTTAACCTAATAAATTCCATTTTTAGAAATAGCCGATACCGATACTTTTTAGTTATGGTAGCGGCCGATACCGATACTTAACCCGATACTTTACATAATTTAATGTCATTTAAACCTATCATCCTGTAATCTGGATAGTTTTTTGTAACGAGAGTGGAGTTTCGCGTGAAAATGAGGTGAGGCGGAAAAAACGCCGCCCGGGAAAAACGCCGCCGGAAAAAACGCCGCCGGAAAAAACGACACATGGAAAAAACGCCACCCGGAAAAAACGCCGCCGGAAAAAACGCCACTCTTTTAATAGCTTTATGATGTAACATAATCGTCATAACGCTAATCGATGAGGAATTGGAGCGTAGTCCAGAATTTTTTTTCGGGAGGGGGGGGGGTTGTATGAGAAATAATTTTGTATTGATAAACTTAATTTCTCTATTGACGACAAAAATCTGAAAGCTCTTAATAAATAGGGAAATACATCCCGATATCCCACTCACTTCTTTAAATTAAATGTTAGTCTAATTTCTAATGTTTTTAAACAAATTTTTAAATGCTGAAAAAAAAAATAACTTTTTAAAGGAAACAGGTTTAAAAGGATTTAAAACTCATTTCTTAAAATGTAAATATTGGCTATGTATAACTGTGATTGAAATTAATAGTTAATTATTTTTGTTAGAATAATTAATTAGTTTTGTTTGAATAGTTTTTAATAATTAATATGTTTACTATTTTTGATACTGAAAAGCTTATTGCCCTTCACAGACTTTGAACTGTAAGCCTTCTTTTGAGAAATCTTAAACTTTCTAAATCACCTCATTAATGCAAGGGAGTATATTTTACTTATTGGGAATTTCTGCAGGAGGGCTGTATAAAATGTAAAAGTTTGTATTATTTACATTTAATTTCCTGAAAATTTTATTCGACACCATAAAGTAACTTTGTAAATAATTATATATATGTCTAAGATCAATATTTAAAGAAGAAAACCGTAGATTAGTGCTTTTAAGATAACCTCTCTAAAAGGAATTGGAAGGAATTATGACTTCTGTTTAATATTAAAAATATAAAACTTTTTACCTTCAGTGTAAGTTATGATGAAATAAGTTATTTTGATTTTGTGTTTAAGGTCCATAAATTAAGGAAGATATACACGAGGGCTGTCTGCTTAATTAAGGCATGCCTTGGGCGGAGAACTTTTTGAAATACTACTTCTGAAATACTATTCACAAGAAATATGTTTTTTACCCCAAAATTTGAAATAAACTAAATAATAATTAGTATTACTAATTATACTAATACAGCTTCAACTTTTTAAATTAACAATATAAATAATTATTAGATATAGATAATTATTACATTTCTCAAAACAGAATGATACACAAATCCTAAGTTCTCTCATTAATCTGATAGATAATAAAATCATTAAATGTTTGATAATTCGTACTTTTGATAGTGTTTAATTATGACCAACAGGGGCACCGGGCATTGATAGATTTGGGGGCCCCAAAATCTATGAAATTTGTTATATTTTTCATAAAATTTTGATATAAAAAATATTTCAGAAAAACATTTAAAATTGGGGGCCCTTTCAAGTCGGGGGCCCTAGGCAAAGTTCCGATTTGCCCATATAATAATAAGGCCCTGCGCTTCACGACCAAAACCACATCATACTTTAAAACTTCAACCTTTCAAAACCATCAAAAAGAGGTTTCCAAATGGAAGAAAATGTGCCTCACTATTTTCAGCAGACTTTTAAAATGTGAATATTCTTATCAAAATTTAAAATCACAGAATGCAAAACAATGTAAAATAACGGAATTTTGAAGTGCATTTACATATTTTATTCTCTAAATTCGTGGATTGTCTTTACTCTTGAAAATTTCATTTACATAATGAAATGTAAGGAATAGTAATTTATAATAAATACCAATTTATTTTTAATTGAAAGTCATAATTTAATACTTTTAAACATCGAATTAAGTAAAAAGTTTGTAATATTTTCTGAAATAACTGCAAAAATCTCTTATCTTTGTACAACGAAATTTTCTCTATAGCGAATTTTTTAACTGGAACCGAGCGAGTTCGTTACAGGGAGATTCAATTGTGTGTGCATATATATATATATATATATATGATATGAATGAACTCTATTTCGAGTCCACACAGTGAGAAAATAAACGCTTATAAAACTGAAGTAAAATTCTAGCCTACCTCTCGAAATTTGTTTTTTGCAATCCTTGTAGATAGCGTATTTAGTGTTGGGCACCAATTAAAAATAATTTAGAAGAATAGATTATTGTCCTGTTAAACTGCCATCTAACGATAACGATTCTTTGTCCATAATTTCGACCACACTTGGTGATACGACATCCATAGCGATGGTTAGAATTAAAAAAAAAAAAAAAAAAAAAACAGTTCGAAAACACTCGCGCAAACAAATGTGCCAATGAAACGACGCCTCTCATCTCATTACCAAAATAAAGATTCCAGAATGGTTGCGCGTGCGTACTTTTCTTCTGAAAAGCGAAGTATCGGTTGAAAAGTATCGGTGAAAATGGATGAAAGCAACAGAAACCGATACTTTCCCGATACTTTTAGAATCGGAAGAACCGATACCGATACCTAAAAAAATAGGAGGTATCGGCGCCGATAC
>JAWZYV010019596.1:0-24903 GCA_038373885.1 Cheiracanthium punctorium
TTTGCATAATTTGAAGGTTATGTTTTATTTATTTTTTAACGTGCCCAGAGCTAGTGCTTTGTTTATGTACATTTTGTTTATAATTGCATTTGAAATATGTCTACTAATGTTTTAATGTGTTTAGATAAGTATATTGTAGTTTTGGGCTTATATTTTTCCGTATGTGTCTACTTATGTTTATGTTTTGTCTGGCGCGAAAAGCAAGTCGCTAAGGTTAGACGTTGGCGACAAAAAAAAAAGTCGCCAACTCAACCGACACCCGCTTACGGTATTATTCCCATTTATTCATTAAAAACACGTACTTACATTAAAGAAATTCACATATTATAGACCATAATAGATTCAACTTTAAGCATTTGAATACCCTGAAAAAGTACTTACGGCCGATGTTTTCGCGAACGAGCGGCATAAGTGTACCTTCACCAATACTTATTTATCGAAAACAGAGCTAATTAATTTAAAAATATAGAAATCAAATATTGCAACTAAAAACATAGACAACACAACCACAACAAAAGGAAGTAAACAAATCTAACCACGTGACTAATTTTGAAATGGAGTTTGCGAATGCTTAGCGCCATCTGTCGTCGAACTAAATAGTTAACAGTGACACTTAATTGTAAACAATGTGATTCATTACACGTTACAATACAACTCAAATAATCATCAACATTTTTTTTTAAATATGCATTCAATAACTCTTTAATAATAATAAAAAACCTTTCAGCAATAGTACGGCCAAATTCGAATTATATACTTCAAATATTTATTTATTTTGGACAAACAAATCATAAATCACATCATATATTATTTGTTTTTAACTGTAATGTTTCATAAAAATACAAGGAAGGTCTCTACAATTAAACTTTCTTTTAGTATGAAATATTTACACCTGCAAAAATATGAGGGGGGGCTGGCTATCTATTTGTTTTAGAAATTTTAATGCATGGTATTTAATTACTAGTGATGTATCATAGTTATTTAATCTAAAGAATGCAGCTTTTTATTAACAATTGGCTTAGACCAAATTAGTATGCTAGTAAAAATGATTGCTTCCTCCTGCACCAAGAATGAGTTCTCAACCTAGTTTAAAATAAATATAATTTGAAGCTCCTCATTCACCTAACTTTTTAAGATACTTATTTTCAAAACCTAAAGCATGTTTTTAGACATTTTCTTTAAAATGCCAAGAGTTAGAGAAAATTTTTATGCATATTCGACTCTGAAAATGAATATGGATTTTTTTTTTTTTTAAATCAGTAAAAAAACATTAGTTTCAACGTTCTGGATCAGCACTAGTATAGTACTTTAATTTCATTGTTACTAAGAATGTTGTTAAATTGTAAATAATCAATTGTCTTAAACTAATAATTTTGATTATTATTAATAAAATTTTACATCTGTAATTGATTATTGTAATTATTATTGCTTTATATAATTTTTCATCTTTAATTGGTTGTTTTTATGAATTATTGAAGTTGTAAGTAATAAGTAATTTTTCAAACATTCTCAATTTCCATCATTACTTTTAAAAAAATCTGGAGTGACTCCACTCAACTTTCCGAACACTTATGATTAAGATCATTACCAAGCATTAAATAAACTTTAATCAATGAATATTTCAAGCATATATAGATATACCAAATTGAAGCTCAATCGAATGCCCCGTTTAAATGCTAGCACACTTTCAAGAATTTCTCCCCATATGCCATAATGTAAAAGAAATCTTTGTCATAGCCCTGTAGAAAAACTCATATACACATCAAAATCAATACCGGTCTAACGATGGTGGTTTATAACATATATACCCAATTTGAGCTCAATCGAACGTACCGTTTAAATGCTAGTGCACTTTCAAGAATTTCCCCCCATAGGCCATAATGTAAAAGAAATCTTTGTCGTAGCCCTGTAGAAAAGTCTCATACACACTACTTGCAATGGTGGTTTATAACCCAAAATGAGCTCAATCGGATGCCCCGTTCAGGAGCTATCGTGTTTACTCACACACACACACACACATATATACATCTCATAAAAATTGTATAAATGAATTCAGAAGACCTCAAAACGTGTAAATACACCAAAATTTCAAAGTCGAATTTTTTCATGATTACAATACTTTCCTTAAATGATACATGTTCAGAAAGTAAAAAAAGTTTTCCGTGAAAAATTTATATCAAAATTAATTTTAACAGTTACATGTGCTAAAATCTCCTTGTCATGTACCTTTGCTTTTATGATTTAGTTATTTTTATATTAAAAATAATTTTTTAAAAATCAATCGTTTGAATATTATGGTAATTTTTAATTTATAAGAATGACTGTTATAATTTTTTTCACCATTTTATTTTATTTCCATTCATTAAAATTATTAATTAATAAAATAGAGTTATAGGTAATAATAAAAACTGATCAGGAAAAGCAATAATAAAAAATACCAAGCCGTTTGTTGTTTCTAAGTGTTCTTAAAATCAAAAATTTCAGAATTTTTTTTTAAATAGCAAATTAGTTTTAATGATCATAAATTCTTTTTTTTTATCGCATCAAGATATTAATTCTTGAATTTGTGATGAGACAATATAGATAATTTTATAATCTACAGAATGAATTCTTTAAAATTTTTGTCAGCGGACATGGAAATGGAAGTTACGGCTAATTATCTAAGCTAGGGATCAAGGCCAGGGGTGGGATTGCCCTCCGTGGGGGACTGTCTAAGGCAGGGATGGGCAAACTACGGCCCGCGGACAGAATTTTAATTTGCCGGTCCGACGGAAATTAAAAGAAAAAATATATTTATATATTATATATCCATATTAAGAATTATAAAGATGACTTGAAAAAACTGCATTTTGAGTTCGAACGCAGGTTTCAAGTTTTCAGTGCCAATAAAACAGAATTGGATATTTTTACCATACCTTTCAACATAAATTGTGAAGCAGTGGGATCAGATTTGCAGCTTGAATTAATTGAGTTGCAATCTAACAGTCATCTCAAGCAGTTGTTTCTAAATATGCCAAATCTAGAGTTTTACAAATCATTATCGAAAGTAAGTTTCCCGCCCAGAAAATCAGTCAGTGCTGTGTTTGCTTCATCTTATATATGTGAACAAGTGTTTTCAACTATGAACCTTAGAAAGAATTCTTTCGGAAGTAGACTGACAGATGAGTATTTAGCCTCGTTCCTTAGAATCAGTATATCTCACTTCGAACCTCAATATATGGAACTTTTAAAAATGAAATCGCAATTTCATTCATCTCATTAACATATTTTAATACTTGTATATTGTTTTTAAAATTTTAGAAAAATTTATTTTAGCCCGCGAAATTTGTTTTTTCGATTTTTGGCCCGCGACCGAAAAAGTTTGCCCATCCCTGGTCTAAGGGGTCTGAACCCGTATTTATGCAAAGTTTCGGAGAAAACCACGGATAACTCCGGTTAGGTTGGCAGACACGACCTGGTTTCGAATCAGGCACATTCCGTCTCCCAGTTCTAAGCGCTAGTGCTATGCCACTGGTGGAGCAAAATTTTTGTCAAACTAAGAGTTTTTAAAGAAAAAAATAATGCACATACCCAAAATGCCTATTTGAATGATGATTTTACTAGATTAACATTGTTCCTGAACAAGAAAAGCTACTGGCAATCTTCAGACAAAGGTTTAAAAAGTTTAAGATCATTTATATATGTACTAGCCACCTCCAGCAACCAGTTGGTTTGCCATCTTCATAAATCTTGTTCGGAGAGAATCCTGTTCCTTACTGGCTTCCTTGGCATAGAAATTTCTCAGATTCTGAATGGAATTTAAAATTAAGATGGTTACAAACAGGAGCGGCTGTGCGGTAAGTGTCGCCCCCCACCCCTGCTAATGTAAAAAAGATGCTCCCTTTTATGTTCTACTTAGTTTTTGAGTTCAAAATGACGCTCCTTCGAAGCCGGTGCCCAGGTGCAATGCTTACCATGTTGGACCCCCTGGTTACGAAAATAAGTTGGTTAAATGATAAAAACCTACAAAAAGGAACAAATTATTTTCATCTTATATTAATCCTGAAGAGTTTCTGGATATATTGGTCTTTATCAAAAAACGGAAAGGAAAAAAAAAAAAAAAAAAGTAAGGAAATCTGAAACACTTTCAGATTTTAAATACGCACTAAAGTGCTGTATATTAAAAGCGTATTATAATCCATGGGCCTTCCCTATTTTCTTTCCTTATTCCATTAAGTTGGATAGTATATCATTATTCATGAATGTGATTAAACAAAATAAAAGTTGATATTTCTATTCATTCTTTTATTTTGAGTTCTACAGCTAGAATTTATAAAGTAAGCAATCTGGTAAGGTATTTTATTTATTTTTTTTAGTGTGTGACCAAGTTTTCAAGAAGTTATCATATATTTACTACT
Source organism: Cheiracanthium punctorium (assembly GCA_038373885.1). Lineage (NCBI taxonomy): Eukaryota > Metazoa > Arthropoda > Arachnida > Araneae > Cheiracanthiidae > Cheiracanthium > Cheiracanthium punctorium. The sequence goes on from JAWZYV010019596.1 coordinate 4,398, forward strand.
TCCTGCCTAAATGATTATTATTTATCTTGATCATATTAAGAGGTTTTTTTATATTATTTTATAGTATATTAACAATTAATGTTTAGTTCTAATCAAAAATAGAGAGTAACATTTATGCTACCAATCAAATCAGTAGATTCATGTTAATCCCGGTACTTTTCCGTTATCTCGGAGCCAGCCAAATTTGGTGATTTTTTTCCGGTAGTAGAGGGCGATGCTTGGTGACAATATTTTCTGGTAACCCATCCTCGTTCGCGCGGCGATCTTCATTTTTCTTTTTGGTAACCCGGATGCGCAGTACAAGCGCTACTGTTTCAAAAGGAAAGCAAAATCTATAATGCGGCGTACTGATTGTACTAATCTGCGAGTGTGTTGTGTATTCATACGCAAACGTGTATCCTGAATCGTACGGCAAACTTGTTTTTTTTTTGGCAACGTTGCTTGTGTGTCCGTAGTATGTTAGCTTGTGTTTGAACAGCAAAGGATAACGTATTTTTCTGTTTTGTATTCGTCCACCTACTTGATTTATTAATCTTGCGTAGGCCGTGAGCATGTGTTTGGATGCAGAAGAAAGTCGACTGTGTCTGTTCTGTATCCTTCTGCGATCCTGTTGTTGTATTGATGTATTATTCTTCCTCGAACGTGAGTAGCCATATTTATTTCAGTTTAGGTGAGTGTTGCTTTTACATATATATTTGTATAAATATGAATTAATAAGAAATGTGGCAATGAATGTAGAAGATAAAATAAATTTTTGTCAGAGTTGTTAAAGGAATTGTTTTGTAAAATTTGAATGCCTATTTATCGTATAGATGCAGCTGTCGTGTAGTTTCGAATGGCTAAATAACGAGCCGGATAGGGACAAATTTAACCGCCACGTATATTTTGAAATCGTGTGTCTTCGATAGTTGGAGTTTTAATTGAAACGTTTGGAATTTAAACCGTAAACGATTTTAAATTTAATGAATAAGTAAGTATAAGAGTGAAATTAGATTCATTCCTGTGACGAATTGACGCCTCTTAAATTTGCAAGAAGAAGCTGAAAATGTGATTATGTTTTAAAATATTTCGATTTGTGTAGAATTGCCCACATTTCAACTTGTGTAGAGTCTTGAGGATATAGAAAATGTTGAATGCATTTAGTATAGCAGTCAAACCGCCTTGTACATGCTCGGTGAGTCAATTAACTTGTTAAAAAAAGAATCCCGTAGGTAATTTCATTGTCGTATTGTTCGCGAATGTAAAGTGAGGTCTTGCAGATGTAGTGTCGATATTTAAAATATTCATTGGTTTGAAAAGTATCATTTTAGTTTTAGAACAGTAATATGTTTTATGTATTGTAAGGATTTAACATTCATTGAATTTTGTCGTATGTAACGGTAAGTCTATTTTGTATGTTTACATTTTTAACTTTGTATTATCTGTTAAAATGTTTGGTTTTGTAGGCATTAAAAATGTTTAAGGCGAAAAAAATATCCGATAGGTATTCACGGACACAAAAAATCGCCTAAAAACATCGTACCTACTTGGCGACAAAAAACATCGTAGCTACTTGGCGCCAAAAAAGTCGCCAAATTTGGCTGGCGTCGAGATAACGGAAAAGTACCTTAATCCCCAATCAGTTATCCAGAATACACCCAGTCCCAACCATTCCGGATAGCAGGTTCTATACTGTAAAACATTTCATTTTTCTCACTTCTAAAGCCGATGCGGATGAAGTTGCGGGTATAAGTACATCATAAATTTTGTAACATTTTTTAATAAGCTATGCTTACCAAGTCACGGTTCAACGCAAACTAAATTTGGGCCTGTTTTACAGTCCTTTCAAAAAATTACAATCATTAAAATGGGCCATTCACAAAATACAATCAATTAAAACAACCCTTCATTGGCATTTTACAGTATATTTTAATTTGTTTTATAAATTATTTTAAGAAACAAAGTGACTTTTTCAAAAATTGCTATGAAAACTCACAAAAATGGATATTGAAATTTGCAAATGCAAAAAAAAAAAAAAAAAAAAAAAATTTCACAAAATAGAACCGAGGAAAAAATTACTGAATCGACGTCTGCAAGTGCTATTATTATTAAAAAAAATAATATAAACCAGAAAACTTACTTTTGATCGAAAACAATATTTTAACTGAAATATTAAATGAAATAATTCTCTACATTTTCTGCAAAACTTGTCTTTATTTTTATTTGCCAGCACACTGAAGCTAAAAATCATTTTTGCAAAGCTTTTCGATTGTTGAAATCTACAGAATTTTTTTTTGCTTTGGTTTAATAAAACTATATTATAATAGTGCGATGCAATAGTAAAAACTACATAAGTTTAATAGAAGAATATATATATATATATATATATATATACTATAGTAAACAGCAGCGTATAATGCTCAGTTATGTGCTCATTGTCTTTCATTTATCACAGATAAGCATTTCTTCATAAATATATCTACGTTAAACCTTCACTAAAACGAAACCCTCATTAAAAGAAAATTAAAAATGAATGGTCTATCAAAAAATGAATGTTACTGATTATTAAGTTAACAAATTTTCCACTAGCATAAATATCAAGTGTTTGCTTTGATTCCGCAGTCATTTTCCTACAGTTTCAGGTTCTAAACAATCATCAATATAGATTTTAAATACACTACCAAAGATGTCTGGTGAAATCTTCTAACTACAATGTAAAAACAACAGATAACCGAAATATACGTACATACTAAAAGTGAGCAAAGAAAGAGAAATAGACTACACCAAATAATTAAAAACAAACATTTGGAAAACGTCACTTTTATTTCAGAGAGATGGATCAAATCAAATAAATTTTTAATAACAAACTAAGCTACTTTTTGATTTCCTCTTATTGCGCTTTCACTCGAAGCCAAAGCACAGCTTAAACAGCTTGAATATAGCTACTCATGCGCAAGCAGGAGGCATGATCCAGTCTACCAGATTTTTCTCCCATTTTACAATCTCGCCTAGTTTTTCGCCAAAGTGCGTGAATGAGGGGCAATTTCGAATATCGCCATTGGGAAAGCTACAGCGACCGATTTACAGCTTTTTTGAGTCACGCGTATTACTCAGAGAATTCGATCTTTGACTTGCTTGGTGTAAGTGCCACAGCTGGCTATTAATCTATTATTTGGCACAGAACAGTTCCTTAACGGTATAGGGGCTTCCTCCGCTTCCGACCTTCTTTCTTCCCTACACGCGGGCAATTCGTCCGACGCAGTTGGGCAGGGGTCTAAAAAATGACCAGTCGGGTAGATAAAAAATTTCGTGGGAAGAGAAGTAAGGCTTTACTTACACAAGCAAATGAGGGATGTTCTTTTTTCCAGAAATACGGTTTTTGTATTTTTATTGGTCCTGAATGACAGAATGATGAGAAAGAAATGGTTCGTTGAAATATCCCGTGTATTTTCATTTTTTCTTCGCAAACCTATAGTATATTACTTTTCGAACACTTGTTATTGTGCATTGTGCCAGTGAGTTAGACAGAGTTTAGAATAGTGGGCATTTTTTTTTCTTGTTACGGCAGCATAGCATATCATTGTGAAGTTTATAAAAGTTTAATTTCACTTTTGGCTTTATGTTTCCTAAAAAGAACATCGGTGGTGCCAAAAGCACAAGATATAAAGTACAGTGTGCTTTATGTCGTGATATTTTTGATAATGATTATGTTTAAAAAAAAAAAAAAAAGGATAACTAAGCAGTCAGATCTTCATAAACAAAATCGACTGGCGCCTGTACAAGTAAGTTATATGTAAATTACATTCTTATATATAGTTTAAATGTGTTTAAAAGCTTTAATTAATATATGTTATTATTAAAAATATGGTCAGTTTATTTCTCTAAAGCATTGAATTATATATTCTAAGCACTTGCTTTTTGTTATGTATTTGTACAAATATACTATGCCCAAGGACGGATCCAGAAATATTTTTCAGGAAGTGTGCAAAGCTTGGATACCAATTCAGAATTGCATGAACATGCAATTTTATTTGAAGCGTATTTTTACTAGTGTAAATATTTTCCTCTCGGGGAATTCGCGCCCCTGTGTCCTCGCCCTAAAACCACCCTTGCCCCTCACCCCCCCCCCTTAGAAAAAAGAATTGAAACTATTTTGAGCACAAATTTTGAATGACCACATTCTGCGTTATTTAAAAAATAAAAATAATTTTAAAATAAGGCACATATTTCAAAAACTGAGTCATTTGTTCTGTCTCAGAAATTTTTAAATACTACTTTAAAGTTTATTTATTAACAGCAGTTTAATGATACATATATATCATTAAATGTCCTTAGACATGGATGCTCGTAATGGTTTGGAGTGCACTTTTAATCATGGTTGCGGACCGAGAGTCATAACTTTTTGAGTTGAAGCTGGAATAGAAGTCGGACTTTTTGACCTCACATTCTGATTCTATGAAATGTTGTACAACATTATTGTATTTTAAATTATATTAACTGCGTGAGTACTCTATAAATTAATCTAAATTTTCTCCTAATTGGTCTTTTAAACACTATGAGTACTTTTAAATGTGCTCTTGCTTTTAAACCATTGATAAGTAACATGTTGTCCACCCCATTATATGTCATTCCCGCTAAATTACAGGACAGGATATACATTTTTAAAATATATTATTTCGTTGCAGTTTCGATTTTTTTGGTATATTTATCAAATACGATTTAGTAATTGGAGTGAGGACGAAAGGTATGTCTTTATAAACTTTCAAATTGCATTAATGCAAATTTAAATTAAACACAGATTTAATGTAATTGTAAGTTAATTAACAGTATTTTAATTCACGAGTCAAAAGCTTTTGTGTCATAAATGTAAAATAAAATTTTCCATTGTATTACTTTTATTCATAGAGCTACAAAATTTATGTCTTAATTGATATTTTTAAAAGAGGTTTACGACTCGGGCGATAAGAAAATTCGGATTTTGTTTACCGCAGAAACTTTTTAAAATGTATATTTAATTGTGTAATAATTTGACATGACAAAATATTTATAAAATTATTTTACAGTTCATCATCTCTGGCATTCAAAATATGTATAAACCTATGAATATTTAAACGCTTTAACTAAAAATTTTCATTTTAAATAGAAATATTTTAAACTGGTCGTATTTTATTTATTTATAAGTTAGTGTGTTATGCAATTTATAAAATAAGTATTCTATGTCTTTAAAATTATTTTATCACAGTAATCCTTACTTGAACTCTTATAACTGTTGAGAAAGTAAAAATATATTTTTATAACTAAGTGGTTAATTAGATAATTTAACTTTTAACTTCTTCCGAATAAAATAAAATAAAAATTAGCAGTTTTCTGTTTCTTAGATGGAAAATTTGAATAAATTCTACATTTACTTTTTAGTTATAAATAGATTCAATCGAACACAATATGCACGATTTAATCTTTAATTTTATAAAAATTTAGCAGTAAGATTTTTTTTTATTTTTATTTTTTTTGTAATTTAAGAATTAGTCAAATACAGAGTTTGTTTATTTGGTAACATACTTATACATATATAACGAGTGAGAATTCGCACTATATAGAGAAATCTAACTGGATTAACCGGCCCTCTTTAGCTAAGAGTTCATAGCTATGCACACCAAGAAGATTAACAGCTGCAAGGGAATTAGAATTTATTACATTTTACTTGGGGTAAAAAAATAAAAAATTTTAAAAATTAAGTAATAATAATAACCAGCCCCTCTGATAGACCCCTCTGAAGTCCTCTCCAGTCCAGTATGAAGATGGGTGTGGATAGATATAAAAATGGAATATAAGTTAAAGGAAACTGATTAATCTTGACTGACAATTTAATTTTTATATCGTTGTGGAAAAAATAACTAACTTTTGTGAATTTTAATTCAGTTATTTTACTGCAAAGTAAATAAAAATTATGGTATACAGCGTCTATATCGTCTTTCCGAAAATTTCACTTTTATCCCGTAAAATAAGTAAATAAAATAAATACAATAAAAGTTTTATATTTGCGTGTAGATTTGTATGTTATATACAGCGGCGTATCGTAAGCCACCGCAACCTCCCTTATTTTGAATCTTTATACAAATTGCTATTGAATCCATGGATGGCACCAGCATTAATATAAACTATTAAAATAAACTAATAGTATGTGTTTTAAACTGATTTTTGAGTTACAGAATTATATGGATCAGAATTCAACTCTTTAACTTTTAAACAGATTAATATTATGTTTGTTATTCGCCTTATTAATTAAACTCTTTTTTGTTAATGTTGAAATTTTAAAAGTGACACTTTCACTCTGAATTATTAGTAAATGAGCTTGCTTTATAAAATTATTCATCACGTTTGTGGAAACCTCGTTCAAAACTATTTTGGAGTATTACAAAAAAGTGAATTTTTATCAAGGTTAGTTTCGCTAAAAATAATTATTTTTTTGTGTGTCTTGGCAAATTATAAGCTGACCGATTATATTTTTCTGACGATATTTTTTATTTTATTTTATTTTATATTTTAAAAGAAAGTGGTTAATTTTCTTCATGAGTGCTTGACTTTATAAAAAAATATAATAGCGCATATATTTACGTTCACTTTCGGAGATTTTTATATTTTATTATTATTATTATTAACTGAACCTTCCAGGGGCACACTTCACATCAATTCTTTTCGAAATTGAGATACGGTGCCATCTTTTAGCTTTCAATAAGTACTATCACCACATGAATTATTATGGCAGTAGAATCATTTTAAAGCCGTAGAAACAAGTGATCAAGTTTCGGTATGCCACTTTACTGCGCGCCTTCAAAATCGTTTTTCTCAAAAGAAAGTTTTTGTTGTAAAGTGGTTCTACCTATAAACATTTCAATTGCCTTTTTCTCACTTTATTGTGATTTAAAATATTAATATTGCATAAATTAACAATTTGATTAATATTTTTACTGCAAAACATGTTGGCCAGAAACACTAGACTTTTTGAGATAACGAGTTGAAATTAAAGGGAATCAGTTTGTAAATGGAAATGTGGATTACGGCCAATTATCTACGGTAGGGATATAGGCCGGGGGTGGGTTTGCCCTCCGAGGGGGACTTTCTAAGAGGTCCTAACCCCCCGTATTTATGGAAAGTTTCGGAAAATTCCGAACGGTTAGGTCGGCGGACGGATCTAGTTTCGAACCAGGCACCTTCCGTCTCTCAGATGCCACACATGGTGGGGCGGAATTCAATTTGTAAGGGAAAACACATTTATTGAGATATCAAGAATTTCGATGTTCGAGATATCGAAGTTAAACTGTAATTAAATTTACATGTATTTCTTAATTTTATAAAAATAACTGCAATTTGTGTAAAAGCGTGCAAATTTAGTCATGCTTAATTTATAAAATAAATTTTCAGTGAATTTACAGCAATATTCTTGCACAAAAAACTTTTGTTTCTGATATTTTTTCTGCGAAAAAAAAAAAAAATGCGTAGAACTTTTTTCGCTGAACTTGTTTCAAAGAATTTCATTCATATGAAATATTTTAATCGTTAACCTGAAGAACTCTTAAAAGTAGCTTTCGAGATTTTACAAAAACGTGCAAGGCCGTTACCAGGGGGGAGGATCATGTGGGTTTGACCCCCCCTCTCCAAAATTTCAGTAAATGCATTATCAGTTTATTTGCGTTGATTCTAGAGATCAGTTAATTTAATTTTAGCACTAATTTTACCCCTCCACCCCCAAATTTTTTGCTTGCTGAGGTCTTGGGGAAATATTTGTGTAATGTAAAAGAATTTTGAGATACGTTAATTAGGGTCAGTTTAAATAATAATCTACCAGGAAAGATTGTGCAGTGGTTTTTGAAAATATCCGGGGCCTGGGTGTCCGATTATGTATGTCGATCCGATTCCTGGAAATATTTCACAATACAAAACATTATATTGTCCTCCATCGCCTCTAAACTTATCTGGATCCTGGATATTTTAGTTTAGAAAATGATTTATTGTGAACAAATCACTTTCTAAAGTAAAATATTTTCAAGTGGTGCAAATAGTTGCAAATTTCCATACTTGGTGACAAAAATGTCATGCAAGAGGGAGGTCAAAGCCCCCTCTTGGATACGCCACTTAGCATATGTACATGTATATTTGTGCCCCCTCGTCGGGGAGTGGTGACCCCACGTCGGGGAAAGTCTAGCGCCACCACTGCAAATTTCAAAGAAAATTTCCGGTAACAGACATGACAAATTTCATCAAGTCTGATAATGGAAAAATGCAAAAAAATTAAATAAAATAAAAAATGCTTGAATAATACTCCAATAATGTTCGGAAACAAGGTAGTATGTTTTATATTATGGAAAAAAACTACTTATTTTTTGAAATTATATTTTTGCTTCTTACTTGCAAAATTATATTTTTGCTTTGCTTGCAAAGTGATATATTACATAAGTATAGAGTCCTTTTGTCCGTATAATATAGCCTTTTCCATTTAAAAAATATTCTTAATTTTCTGTGAGTTTTTGTTTGTCATACGTCTGTTACTTATTATAGTAATTGGTGGTCAGTTGTTGGTCAATAGTTGGGTCAATTTTGAAAATGACCCAAGTACCCAGGTAGCACACACAGGTTGTCAGAACGTGATCACCACGTCTTACACTGTGCAAAACGCGTTCTGGTTCAAAATGTGTGCTTCGGCTAATTCAGCTTCACGTTTTACTCTAGTACTCTGAAGTATCTACTATGAAAGAATTTTCTTATTGGGACTGCTTAACGTACAAACAACAGATTCTATAATCCGTTCTATAATCCACGTACGCCACCACATACTACAGACGTTCCATGTAGTACGATTCACAGTGACGACAAAAATAACGCCCCGCTGGAGGGCCAGAAGAAATCCCAGCAACACCTGATCTCAACCAAAGTGTTTTGTTTTGCCGCCATTGTTGAACGACCGAAGACTGTTGTGGTTGGAGTAGGCCTTTGGACGTTCCTTAAAAAAGTAAGTATTCTGTTTATTTGAAATGTATGTACAGTGAACGTGATTAAATATTTTTTATGCATTATCAGATCCCTACGCTATTTTGTTTTTGTAGGTGGGGTAGAACTTAATTAAAGTATTTACCTTACCTATTAAATATCCCATGTGCAAGGACGCCGGCAGGAATTTTTCTAGGGGGTGCACGGCACGCAGAGTGTTATCAGATGGTGAATCCAATGTTTTTACTGTCCTTGTCCTTATTATTTTACAAATATTATTAATATTTTCATGTTAATTATATTTTTTCGAACTCCAGGAGGGTGCAAGTGCACCCCAATCCCGGCGCTCTTGCCCATGTTGTGTTTTTATTTTCCTGTATAGTGATACAATTTGGGTTCATTGATTTTTAATAAATAAGTATTGTGAACCCGATTATACAAGTTCCTTTCTCCGCAACATTTTTCAAAATTATATTTCTAATTGTGTAGCTTAGGGATGCAACGGATATACGACAAACATACAGCATCCGGCCAACGTGCCGGATGATTGGCAGTAGCTAGATATTACAAATATCCGGCTTAAAATTATATACCGGGAAATAACATTAATAATAAACATAAACATAATAATAAATAAATTGTAAAAACTGCAATAATAAAAAAATGAGAAAAAAAATTTTTGTGAAAATATTTTGTTTTTAATACTTTTTAGAATGCATTTTTATCTTTTATGGAAAATGAGGAGGAAGGAATTAAGTAATCTTTTTTTAAGATTGGAATAAATTATTACGATTTTGTCACCAACGCAGCAAAAAAAAAAAAAAAAAAAAAAAAGCGAAAAGAACCAATGCTGTTCTAGGAAGTGAAGCTTAATGTTTTAAAGCATTTTAATTTTAATCTAAATCTCTTCCTTTTTTTTCCATTATTTTGTTTAATACTCCAATGTCTTAAGAGCAAAAATTGATCGCTGTTGTAAGTTTTCTAAATATTTTTCTTATTACCAAATTTTTTATAAGTTACTGACAGAACACATGACATACACTTTTTTGACCCCAAAATATCTTTCTGACATGCATGAATGGCATTAAAACATCCTTTTGTTTCTCTCCAATGTATGTTTCTCTCCAATTCTCTCCATGTTTTGTTTCTCTCTGTAGTTTCACTTCGCCTGTCACATCTCGATATTTTATTTATTCATTTATTGTCAGGGGAAAACAAGTCTCCCGATTTTAAAAATCATATCTCCTTATTTTTGCCTTTGCCAGGTTGGCAACTCTGATAGTGGTCAGGGGCGGAAAAATCTCCAGAAATTCATGTAACTTAAAATAATACATGCCGAAAAACATTTTATTACTCTGCATTTTATAACTCTGTATTATTTACATTATTCAGACTGTTTGCATTCAAAAGAGATGTTGCAGCCACAAACCGAATCAGTACAGACACTTAAAACATATCAAGAACATAGCCATTAATATCTCTTGAAACTTTTCTTGAATTTTGCTAATGATCAATCGCTAATTTTGTATATTCCCAATCGTGCATATGGCAAGAAAAATTACATGCCCCGAGCATGTCGGGCAATAGATTTTTCCGTCCCTGGTTGGTGTATTTTGCACAAAGACGTATGCTAAATATGGATGGTGGGTGATAAGCTATTCCTGTTTTTATTATCATGTTCATATGTCTATATACATACATCAATAAATTATGTTGTATTGCACCACCTCAATTACAATGTTTTAATGTTTCAAAGTACATAAATGTGTGTTTCATAAATTTTGCTCCCCTCACCCACCCCCCCCCTTTTTTTAAGCAAATGTAAAAGTAAATAACTGTAAAATACTAAATGCAGTTACTGGGTTAAATAAATGGGACTAAATGTAGAAGTCGGTGTTGTTTGCATTTTGATGTTTTGTTTACATTTGTGTTTTGGTATGATTCTGGCACAATCCTGGGGGATTCGTCTGTTTTTCTAATCATGCTGACTTTAGATAGGTGTATAGATAGGTTGCTTCATCCACCATAGTGGTTTTTTTTTAAAGTTAGTTTACCCCTAAACTAAAATCCTGTGTAAGCGACTGGTTGCAATTTTACCAAAACAGCTGAATACCAAATGAATAGTGACCGATAGAGATGAAATGGGCTCAGCCCAGGCGACAGGGCTCGGGCTAATGAAAAATTTCTCCTTTATTTAGAGATGTACAGAGTATTCGGTTGGTATTCGGTATACTGCCTATTCGGCAGACAAACTGAATATTCCATTTGACCGAATACTTAAATATTCGGCAGCCGAATAGTAAGCAAATTTAAGTATTCCCCAATCGGTAAACACATGCACATTTTTTATATCATGAATGAAAGATATAGTATAGTACCATAGTACTAAATTGATTCAAGTTGAAATATTACATGTGAATAAGTGTTTGAAACCCTTATAAAGTCCTCCTACCAAGGCACCCCCATCCTTCGCAGATAGTCCTAACGTAGCGTTCCACAATCACACAAATAACCAATATCCCAATGAAATTAGTTTTAATGTAAGAGAAAACACTCAGATGTTAAATTTGAATTTCAAGGTTTTTCTTAAATCTTATGACACATTACATTAACCTGTGCTATTACTCACTGATTTAAATTTGAAACAGTAACCAGGAAAAAAAAAAAACTCATAACATCAAGTGTTCGTAAATGTGTTAGTGAACTGCTAAATTTTTAAATGAAATATGTAGGTAAAAAAATTACCAGCCTTTCACTAATATTTAAAAGTTATCAATGATATATAAAGGAAACACACTTGGATGTTAAATTTTGCAGCATTTTAATTTTTGAAGTTTTACACCATATGAAATATTGTTTAAGAAAAAACTAATTAAATTAATCATTGCAATCAAAGTTTAATGCCGTTTTAATAAATTTTAACAAAGTATCCGGTTAGAATTTTAAACGAATATTCGTTCTTCGGCAAAATATGGTATTAGGTGCATCCCTACCTTTATTGATCATTGAAACAGGTGTGATTTTAAAGTGATTCATGGAAAAAAATAAACATACTTAAAAAAATAATTGTATTCTATCAATGAAGTAATTAAATTTTATTAATCTCTTAAGGTTGATTTTTTTTTACATGCCCAATCAGGTATGTGGCTAAAACAAATACATGTCTCTGGCATGTCGGGCAATAGACTTTTCCATCCCTGGTCCAGACATATTCTGCACCCCTGGGATATCCCACTTATGTTTCTATAATTTGTTGTTCGAAAGTTAGTAAACCTAAAGATAAAATTGTATCTGCTAAACTTTAAAAATGTAAATTTCTTTAATGTTTCTGCTTTATTGTATATGTTATACAATATCAGAATTGTTTGCAGGGATGAGATTCTTCCTACTTTTGTTGGATTTTCCTACTTTCCCGTTTTTTCAAATAATCTTCAGACTTTTCTTAAAAATTCTGCTTTTTTCCAAAGAAATCTAGACTTTAAAAAAAGATTTGGATTTTACGAAAAATTTGCTCATGAACGTCCGGTCAGAGAGCCACTTTAGCAGAACCTGCTCTGACGTAATACTGCTCAAATATCATTTGCGCACTTTCCTTGACTTTTATTGCTTGAGTATTGTTTGCACATTTTTTCGTACTCTTTGCTTTTTTGTCTAACTCATCCCTGTGCTTAAGACCACTTCATCACTTTTATAGATGGACGGTAGACCTACAAGTTCTCGTCATGAAAGACGTAAATGTGCTGTTTCCGTTAAAAGGTTCCATTTAATGTTTTTGCAGATTTTTGGCTGTGGAAGCCATTTAGCCAAAAAGAACAACATCTTGTACCTAGGGCCATGGCCCTAGGTACAAATATTATTGTTTGTGCTGTTAACTTTTTATAAAAATGGGGATGGGGAAGATAAATAAGATTTTATAGCACAAATCTAATATTTAAAATTTGTTCCATTTTTTTCAACCATGCCATCAACTTAGCAAAAGAAAATAGTATGGTATTATTGACAATACCGCCTCATACTAGTCATAAATTACAGCCATTAGACAGAGGTGTATTCAGAGACTGCCCGAGGGGCGTGCGGGGCCTCTTCTCTATCATGTCTTATGAGATAGCAATAAAATGGCCCAAGAGCGGGGCCTCTATAAGCATGGGGCCTTAGGCGATCGCCTACAATCGCACCCCCCTTGGGCCGGCCCTGGTGTATTTGGGCCCTTTAAAAAATATTACAATGTAGCCTGCAGTAACTGGATGCAAACAAATCCAGGTAAACCTCTTATAATTTATGATGTAGGTGAGAATGTTAGCAAAGCATATCCCTTAGCTTTTACCCCTACAAATATCCAGTCTGGTTTTAGAGTATCAGGCATATGGCCAGTTGATGAGCATATATATTTTGTGAGGATGAATATTTGAGTTCCTACGTAACAGACGGGCCCACAATAACTGCAGATGAATCAACTTCTGAGAGTCTGGCTGTGAGCAGACCTATTGATAATGCAACGGTTACAGAAAAAAATGGACGCATTTGTTAATTGTCAGCCTTCCACATCAAACTGTGAATCAACCCAATGTGTAACACCTGAACAAGTGCGTCCTTTTCTTAAGGATAAACCTCGTACAGCCAGAAGAGGTGGATAAAAACCTGGCAAGTGTAGAATTCTCACTGATACACCTTGGGAATCACTTGAAATGGACTCTTCAGATTCTGCAAGCAGCACAGATTCTCCAATAGCTGATGAAAGGCCCAGTGATGAACTTGAAAAGGGAGATTTCTGTTTGACAAAATCAGATGGGAAAAAACTAAAGCATTTTTACATAGCAGAAGTAGTTGACGTTACAGATGATCAGTATACTGTTAAATACCTGAAACGACTCTAAGGATTCGAATAAATTTTTGTATCACAGTGAAACAACTTGCGTTATCAACAGAGATGATGTTATATTTAAATTGCCTTAACCAAAAATTGTTGGAGGCTCAGAACGCCAATGCTTTTTACCTACTTTTGGTGTCAGTTTTGCAAATCAAGCGTGGAATAATAAACATTTCTTCCTTACAAAGATTTTAGAAACTGTGTACAAAAGAAATAATGAATACAAATTGTTTTTTTATATTGTAAACAATTTTGGTTTTTGAAAATAACTGGCCCTAGGTACAATAGTATTATTGTACCTAGGGCCATTTGTAATTTTTTTAAAATTTTCAGTATCATTTCCAATTTTTTTGTTTCGATACTTGAAGTGATTTTTATTATTGTAAGTTAATTATAAGTAAAGATATTGCCATTTGAAAATAGCTGGCCCTATGTACAAGAGTTTCCCCTACTGAATGCACAACATCGCTTGCAGTGCCTTTCCTGAGCTCATGAACATATCTGTTGCCAGGGGCAAATCCAGAAATTACTCAAGGAGGGGGTGATTTTGCACCTGAAACAGGTGAGGGGTAGAATGCGCAAAATCATTTTATAATTAATATAATCAATTATACCAATTAATGTAATTATTTTATTGTTAAATCTAATTATATAATTTTTAAGGGCTTTAGTGTTTGTCGATTATGTTGACCCCACATAAATAAATAAGCTAATTTATGCTTACAACAATAAGTAATTAGCAGGGTATAAAGCATTACACTAATTAATCAGATTTATTATTAATACAGTAACTTTTCTGTGCTGTATTTTCTGTTTTTGGTTAGTCTATCCATGCCGCATCGAGTTGCTGCCCTCCGCTGGGCAAAACAAGGTCCGACGCGTTATTATAAAAGCAGTAGCGTAGCCAGAAAAAAGTTTTAGGGGGGGTTTAGGCACTGATGTAACAGATAATCTACATTATGGATAGCATTCTTCATGTCAATAATAGAACTCAGCTAAATTTTAGGGGGGGGGTTCTGACACCCAACCCCCCCCCCTTGCTACGCCACTGTATAAAGGGTATCCCATGACTTTTGTCACCTCAGTGTATTTCTTTCGGCAAATTGATTTACTTTGGAATTCAATAATTGTCACTAGAGTTGTATAATGTAATTTAAATAATGATTTAGGAAGTGCTTTTAATTGAGTATTTTTATAGAATTGTAAAGTGTTTTGAATGATTTATTATAAGAAAGTAATTTCTGTTGAGTGACTTTAAAAGTCCAGGTGTTTGACTGCAAGTGGTAAATACCTTTTTATACCCATATTATTGATCTTACCTGATTTATTCTTTCTACTGGTTCTCTATGCCATTATTTATAAAAGTTTATTCACTTAAGCTGTATTTGTTTATTCTCAGGTGAAGTACTTCGGATGCCATGCTAGCCATGATGTGAGCCAAAGTGTTCGAAGAATATTAGAAGTTCTAACAATTTTGCACAAAACTATAATTGGTGTAGGGAACCTCCAAAGCAATCATTTAAAAACTGTGACAATGATAATATGTAAGTTAACTTTAGGTGGTATATTAAATTGTGATTAAATATTTCACTTGAATCATTTGCAGAGATATATGGAGATCAGTCTTGGATTGTCACACTGTTAATACTTAGGCTTCCATACACATTTAAAGTACAAGGTGCATTTTCTTAACCTCTTCAATTCCAAGGTACCCATATTGCAGACCTTTTTATTTGCCCTGTTAAAAGGGAGCTTTTAAAATTGTTTGTAACTCTTAATTTTCATATTTTATTCATGTGTCAGTGCTTCACTTAAATAAATAATGTTAACGAGTGTGAATGTGCAAATCCAACACTCTGTATAATCCTTTTTATTTGCTGTTATTTTTATAACTTCGTTTGCCATTACACAAATTATTTAAATGTTAGTAGAATTTCCGAAGTTGAATTTGCTAATACTTTTTTGCTTATTTCCAAACTTCAAGTTGCTGAAAAGTACTTTTAACTCTTTGACGTCCATAGTAGCTAAGAGCCTACGAGTCCGTTCATTCCCGTAATAGCTCAGGGTAGCTGAAGAGGAATGCACCCCCCCCCTCCCGCATGTGTGTCCAAATAAAAGGCATGAAGAATGAGGCGGGATGATTTTTGGTGGATTGGGTTTAAGCGCTGGGGGAAATTTCTGGTCAAGTGGGAGAGAAGCGTGAAGTTAAAATTTTGTCATTGCTCTTGCTTTCTGGTGTAGACATCACAATTTTTTCTTAGAGTTATGTAGAAGGTATTTTGTAAAATGTCATTTAGAAAAAGAAAGGGTTTGACCCAAAAAGATATAGAAGACATTTTATTCAATTCAGATATTGATATTGAGCAGGGGGGTTAGAGGGGTCATAACCCCCCCCCCCCATGAGGAATTTTTTGTCATAGAAAATGTATATTCTTCACTACATTGTCACACCCACGTATACATATATATGAGTTGTAGTAGTCGTAACCCCCCCCCTCCCATGAATAATTTCCGGCTACGCCCCCTGATATCGAGGTAAATTTTTCCGATCAAGACATATCAATCGTATGCCCACCAGCTAATGTGGAAGCAATATCTTCGGAGAGTGAAGAATTGGACATTACTGATAATTCCTTGACCTGGTCCTCTAACGAAAGTTTCCAACATGTTGAAAAAAATTTTTTGAAGGTAATCCTGGACCGACGCATTCGTTGCCACCTGGATCAGACGAAATTGAATATTTGAAGCTGCTGTTGGATGAAGCTTAGTAGAAAATATATGCGAAAACTCTAATAAGTATGCAGAATTTGTCGCAGAAAAGAAGAAAGAACTGCAAGTTACTGCAATACTTTCACATATCGGACTGAAGAAATGAAGTTAATAAAGATAATCCAGAATACAACATATTTTAGAAACTTGAACCGATGGCTTCCAAATTAAAAAATAATTTTCGTGAAAATTATCAGCCATATAAAGAAATGGCAGTAGACGAAGCTCTCAAAATTCAAGGGAAGACTTGGAATAGTCCAGTACATGCCGCTGAAGCCTGCTAAGCGAGGCATAAAAGTTTGGATGCTGTGTACATTGTACCTTGGATATGTTTATAATTTTAATATATATAGAGGGAAAAATGATGCTGTTGAGCGATCAAACAATGGATTGGGGTATGATGTTGCGATGAATTTAATCCAACCACTGGAAGAAAAATATCACGTTTCACTTTAATTGGTTCTTTTCAAGCATCAAACTACTTCACGATTTATTGAAAAAAGGAATGTATGCATGCGGAACTGTTTTGAAAAACTGAAAACAGCTGCCTGAAGACCTGAAAAAATTTCAGTTAAAAACTCAGGGAGATTTAGCTGTATTCCAGTGTAAGGAAGAAAATAAAATTCTATGTAGCACTTGGATGAATAAAAAACAAATAAGCATTATTGCTTCAGATCTAAATCACAATGTTGTCAAAGTTAACCGAAAAAAAGGAAAAGAAATCAAGTAGTATGCCCTGAAGCTTTCAAAATGTATAATAAATGTATGGGAGGTGTAGACTTGGCAGACCAAAGAAGAAAGTACTACAGTGTAGCCAGAAAATCGATGAAACGCTGGTACTACCCTTTTTGGTTTTTGCTGGATACAGCAATTGTTAATTCCTTTATAATCATGATGGTGACAAACTTTCCAGAGGAACGAAAACCACCTACTTTGCGTGATTTTCAAATGAAATTGATTGAACAATAAGTGAGAAACTTTTCTTCTAGAAAAAGAGATATTTCAGTAACTGAAGGATTTTATGAACAGAGCATAAAGGATAAAAATTAATGGGAGTAAAAAAATTTGCCCCAAATGCCGTAAAAGTAATGTAAAAACAAAAATGGGACATTTTGTTCAAAGCTCATGGGAGTGTGATATTTGCAAAATATGCTTATGGAAAACATGCTTTTAGATAAAGTATACTAATCACAGTGTAAACTATTTTGCATTGATATTTGGCAATGAAGATAAACATTTCATAATTAAAAAATTGTGAAATAGAATCGGCCCTTTTAAAACAAAAACAAAAAATTTTTAAATAAGAAAATTTAATTTTACATAATTATTTAGTTACTTAAAATTATAACACAGTACATTCACAAAAACTTATAACTACTTGACAGGCATTTGTAAAATTAGTGCTTTTTTGATTAGCTTGAGTAGTTGATTTTTGAAATAAATTGAAAACTGCACCATTGCGTATTATCATTGAAGGGGGGGGGGTTGTTTCTGTGATTGCTGAAACGAGAGGGAGAAAGAAAGGAAAACTCTAATCTAAAACATCATTATTTAAATTATGGCATTAAACAATTCTATGCTTCAAGACCACTCTAATATAAGTGCCTCCTTTACATATACACATACACACACACACATATATATATATAATTTTAGCATTTCAAGACAGATTGCATTTATTTATTTTCTTGAACGTTCATACTTAGAAAGTGAGCTGCAAGTATAGTTTGGCAGTCGACCTTAGGTGATTTCATTCCTAGAGAGTGGTCGCTCATTGAAAGGTTACTATGTGCTACTGCTTAATTGGCTGCTGCAGCTTTCGCCAAGTGGGGAGAATTTCTGGTGATCATCTGGTCTCCCACTCCCCAGAGTGAAAGCGAATAAAAGGGCACACCTGCCCCGCATGCTCATTCTTCATTGTGCTAGAAATTTCCTGTATCCGCAATAAGGTGCCAAATACGGCTACCTGATTTTATCCCGAAGGAAAACCTGTTGCTTAATTTCCCCAGTGGACTCACCAAATTCACGTGACCGACTGTCAAGTTAACGTAGCAGGACTATACACTACAAGTTACATTCCAATGTCAATCTGTTGTTAAAAGCAGTTACATTAGACCTTCTTCGGAATATCGACCCTTCAAAAAGGAAAGTTCCCGATTGTCAAAAACTAGTGATGAATGTGCTCGCTTTCATTAGATGGGGGGGGGGGCATTTTCCGGCTATTTCTCTCTGAACCAATGGATGTGAAGTTTCCTTGGACCTGGGAGCCAAAGAGTTAAAACATCCTTTACCTTTGAAAGTGTCTTTTTAGTCTTCATTTATGGATCATAACAGTATTTTACTACTGAGATTGTGATTCTGAATGAAGATTTTATTCGAAAAATTATTTCAAAATGCACTTTTTACTAGTCATTTTTAAATGTTAATAGTTTTTTTTTTTTTTTTTTTAAATAAGAGATTGCTCTTAAATTTGACATGCAAGAATT
Organism: Cheiracanthium punctorium; assembly: GCA_038373885.1. Classification (NCBI taxonomy): domain Eukaryota; kingdom Metazoa; phylum Arthropoda; class Arachnida; order Araneae; family Cheiracanthiidae; genus Cheiracanthium; species Cheiracanthium punctorium. The sequence goes on from JAWZYV010019596.1 coordinate 23,484, forward strand.
TTGTTGGGTCTGAAGAGGATATGTAAGTATTTTTTAAATTTGGTCGTGGGAGCAATGTGGTTGTCATTCTATGAATGCACATTGAATACTTATATCATCTGGCTAATCACAGATGAATTCAATTTATTTTGTATTTGCTTGAGTATTTAAAATGGCTGTCAGTTGAAGGACTTAAATACGGTTTTTCATTTCCAGAGGTTACCCCTTTACATATAAACAAACTTTATTGTATTGGTATCGATTGTACAATTTGTCAAAAATATAATGCAATTTTTTTTTCTTTTAGTTGCTGTAAGGGAACATTCACTAATGAAGGAAGTAGTGTCGAAAATCATCGTAGAAGATATAATAAAACTGGCTCAAACATGCCACATTCAATTATCAGAAGAAAAAGCTCCTTTAAAATTCAATTTGCTCGTGTATAATATTTTAAATATTTTAAAAATTGACGAATAAATATTTAAAAAATTGACAATCTTATTTCTTTTGTTTGAGATACCTTCACTCCATTTTCAGAAAACACACTTTTTTTCTTCTTTCGGCTTTATTGACATTGATTTATATCATCTAGATTAGGGAAATAAATTAAGGTAAGTGCCACGAAGGTTTTTTTTTTTTTCAAATGTTTGTGTGTGCTAAATTAGGTATACGTGACATAATTGCGATCTGCACTCTAGATTTGATGTAGTATGAAAAGAATAAATAAATAAGTCGTCAAGCCCGTGAGTATTAAAATTTTTAGCAAAGCTGATACGTTAATAGTATGTTAAAAAAAAAAAGTATTTACTCTGCAATGCAGTAAATTGATTTATGAGACATAAATCAATTGATCAATGTAAACTTTGTTTAAAGTTTGCCATATACTAAAAAGTTCGTAAGTTCCTGAATTTTTAAGAAAATCCTCGCACATTCATCTTAATATCACTCTTACAACTGAATACTTTTCTTTTAACATTCCTTTGTTGAAATCTCCTGTCTTAAAAGTAAAAATTGATCCATTGGTTGGTAATATTTTAAATTTTTAATGTAGTTAAATAATATTATTTTCCAATTTAAAATAGGTATTTTGTATAACAGTGTATAAAACAACTATTTTTTTTACTTATAAAAGCAGTGGGGAAAATTGAAAAAAAGACTGTGAATTTCATTTCATTAAATGTGTAAAAACCTTTCAATTAGTAGTATAGTGCAGGGGCGGTTCCAGACTGTCAGTTTAGGGGGGGTCACTCCGAATGACGAGGGTCGTCTGAAGACTTCTTGGGCCCTGGACCCTTATGCAAATGTAGGCCCCAAAGAGGCGGATAACTAGGCAGGGCCCGATCAACGACCAGTATGGGCCCCCATCTATGAAATTCGTTAAAACTGGGCCCCGTACACTTTGAACAACTTAATAACTATTCACCCCCTCCCCCCATCAACC